>PVJD01002994.1:0-178979 GCA_004026545.1 Mormoops blainvillei | reverse complement strand
CCAACTTTTAAATGTTCCTTGTATAAGGAACATGCATAAAGGACCCATGGACAAAGCCAAATGGGAGAAGGATTGAGGGTGGGAGGTGGGGGTGGGTGGGACTAGGGAAAGTGGCGGCAGAAAAACGTTGACAAAAGCAAACAAAAACAAAGTGGCCAGCGTGAGACTGGGAGTAGTGTGGGAAATTAAGAAGCCAAAGAACTGGAGTGTGCAGCCCATGGACATGGACTAAGAGGTGTAGGGATGATGAAATGGGGTGCAGGGTGGAGGGGATATAGTGGGGAAAATGGGACAACTGTAATGGCATACTCAATAAAATATACCAAAAAAATAAATAAATAAAAATAAAAGTTCCTTGTATATTTTTCAAATAAGTCCCTTATCAGATCTGGGACTTGCAAATGCTGTCTTAGAACCTGTGGCTGGCCTTTTGATTCTTTTAAGTGTCTTTCATAGAATATAGGTTTTATTTTTAATAAACTCCTGCTTTATTTGTTTCTTTCATGGACTGTGCTTTTTGCACTATATATAAAAGATCATCACCAAACCCAGGGACACATAGCTTTTCTCCTATATTTTTGTTTACAACTTTTATAATTTTGCTTTCTACATCTAGATGTATGTTCCATGTTAAAGTAATTTTTGTAAAAGTTTTAAAGTCTGTGTTTACATTTATATTAAACATATGAATGCCCAGTTGTGTATTTAAAATAAATGCTTTTTCTCCTTTGTCAGAGATCACTTGATTACATTTGTGTGGGCCTATTTTGGGGCTCTTTATTCTTTCTCGTTGATCCAAGCATCTCTTTTCAAAATACTGTGCAGTCTTGTTTACTGTAATTTTTTAGTAAACCTTGAAGTTTGGTGGTGTAAGTCATCTAACTTTGCTCTTCTTCAGTTTTAAAGTAGCTGCTCTAAGACTTTGGTCTTTCTATATGGACCATAGGGTCAAATTGCCAATATCTAAAACACAGTTTGATGGGGTCTTGTTGGAGACAGTGTTAAGTCTAGGGATCGAACTGGAAAAAATTGACATCTTAACAACATTGATTTTTTTTCACTTCATGAACATGTAATGGTTCACTATTTATTTATTTCTTCTTTGATTTCCTCCACCAAAATTTTGTAGTTTTCCTGATGAAGACACTGAATGTATTTTGCCATACCTATGTATTTTTTTCTTTTCTTGTGCTATGTTAAAAGTTTTTTTAATAAATTAAAAATTCTAACTTCCACTGCTTGTAGATAGGAAAGCAGTTAACTTTTGTATATTCACCTTTTAGTCTTCAGCACTACTGCATTTGCTTATTAAGCATTGGAGCATTTTTTAGTCAATTATTTGCAATATGTATCTACATAGATTGACAACTTTCAACCAGTGTTCCATGGCACACTGGTGTGCCACAAGAATTTAGTCAGAAGCACCGACTTCTTTTATCTTAGACTATCAAATTAAAAAGATGACAATAGTCAACACAACAACAGCCATCCAGTGTCAATGCCCTGTCTTGAACCATAAATATATAGGTCATATAATAGAGTACATCTTACTGATCACATCACATAATGAGGTTGTATCTGATTTGTTATTTCTTGGTACCAGAAATCCTGATATACAAGCATAGGCACCTGATTTTTTTAAAAAGTCACTTTGGGGCAAAAAGGGTGGGTAATTACTGCTATTATTTTTAAATTAATCAAAATCATACCTACATTTTTTGTCTGATGGGCAAAAAATACATTTTTAGGTATGCTGCAGGATTTTAGTAAGTAGTTTATGTGTGCCTTGAGATGAAAAAGATTGAAAATCACTGACATATTGTGTAATCTGTAAATAAATACAATATTTTTTCTTCCTTTCCAATTTATATGTGTGGATTTAGTAAAACATCCAGTATGCTGCTGAATAGGAATGATGAGAAAGGACAGCACTGGCTTGGTCCTGATTTTAGGAAGTAAGATTTCAGGTTCTCACTACAATGGTTAATTTCGTGTATGAATTTTAATGGGTCGAAAGATGCCTAGATATTTGGTCAAACATTATGTTTGGTGCTTCTGTGAGAGGACTTTACAATGAAATTAACAGTTGAACCAATAGACTGACTAAAGTGACTGCCCTGCCCAATGTGGGCTGAAAATTGCTCTGAGACCTTTAGAAGAGTGATGCACAGAAACTGTTCAGTCAAGATTCCTCATTCTTCTCATAATTGCAAATATTATAACTGTCATTTCTTAAAATAAGTTTAGGATTTAGCATAAATGGTAGATAGTTAACTTTTATATGGTGAGTTACACATAGGAGAAATACAGTGGGGAAAGTCTCAAGACATTGAGCCCCAGAGGGGCCCCAGAAGAAGAAGTGGTAGAGTGCCTAAGACCAACCAAATATTTTAAAAGTTTACCAGTGTTTGCCTCTGAAGACAGAAAATGTCACTTCATTCTTGTTCCATTTGATCCCTGCTGCCAGATCCTAAGACACAAATGATTGTCATAAATATTAACCTTCTGTCACATAAAAACATGTGCCCCCTCTATACAACACAACTGCCCTTCATTATATTGATTCCCTTGGAATGTAAATGAACTTCACTTTCCAAACAAGTGATTGGGAGATGAATATTTTTAAGCCTGAGATTGAAGCCAAGAAAATGAAAAATAAGCTTTGTCAACAAAGATTGGCTTATTAAATGTCAAATTAAGCAGATATTACACTTAGATCACAATCTATTTTCATGACTTGTTTCATTTTGTGTTATGTCCTGGTTTTGTTTCCTTATATTTGCCACTTTGGTACCTTTGAATGTATACTTGTGTGAATTTGATGTAACCACAGATAGTCATATATACTCACAATGTAGAGTCAGGCAAGCATAAAGAAAATATCTATGGATAAGTTGGATGGTAAATGTGGATGGACCTTTTAAAATTCTGAGAAGTAAGCCATGTTTTGGCAGAGTTCATTATTTTCCAAACTATTTAAAAATATATTTCAGCATTTTCTTTCTTTTATATGATGAAAAAATATTAATTTCCATAATTCATATTCTTCCATTTGAGTTCATGATTCCTGAACAAAGGAAGAATGGTTCTGTGAAAAAGAGCTACTATCTGCAATCCACCTATGACTTGTCCTGTAAGTGATTACCCGATAGTAGTATTCATAGTTCTCATTTTTAGCTACCTAATATTTAGGTTTAAATGAAAGGAAAGAAAAAAGTAAAATAAAGTGGCAATTAGTATAAGAGAAACTGAAAATGGATCTATAAAAGTTATTTTTGCATAAAATTTTAATTGTATATATTAATAAAAATTAGTTCCGTTAATCACTTGATCAACTTCTCTTTCCAACATTTTACTTAGTCATTTTGAGCTTTATTCTATCAATGCTATTTAAATAAAAAAAAAAAACCTAAGGAAAGGTTGTGACATTTCTTACTCTACCCTAGCATAGATTACTAGTCAACAACTTACTGCAAAAGGGAAATAAGTTATATACCTTATTGCAAAATATCCAATATTCATTTCCGATTTTTATGTACCTACAATATTCATAAATATCACATTCTTTTCATTGGACAAATTGATATATAAATATTAGTCAGTAGAAGTGGTTAAGTGTAGATGATATTGTACTTGCCTGGATCTGAATACTTCCTCTACAATGTAGTTTCTGTGTGCCCTTGGATAAAATGTGTAATTCTTCTGAGATTTAAAGCCTTAATCCTTTGTAAAATTTGGGAAAATAACACCTACAGAGTAGGGATTTTGTGAAAGTTAAGTGAAATAATTCATATGGGATGCTTAGAACCATGTTTTCTACACAGTTTGTCTTCATAAACAGTGCTAAAAATAGTCAACGTTTGCACCTTAAAACTTCATATTGTACATGTTCTACACTCTTTTACTTGGTGAACTCAAGGGAAAACCTAGTTTTTAAATTTTTCTTTCTGAATTCTTGCATGGAGTTAATTTTCTTTTCAGACCATATAGGATCTGTTAAGTACAGAATCATGCAGCGTCAGATGGATTTGCTTTGAAGTAACTGAACTTCCATGTGCTACAGCCTTTGTTCTGAATGTGAAAATAAAATGTGAAGAATTATGTTCAGGTGGAACTAGGGCAGGGCTGCATTTTAGAAATAGAAAACTAACAAAAAATATGTTTTCTAAAGTCCCAATTTTCTTCCCACTATTATAGAAGTTGAAGTTTCAAAAATGTCAATCTATTTCAGATCATTTTTTAAAATGTCACTTCTGTAAAGAAGATTGGTAATGCCACCTGCATTTTGTCCCTTCCCAAATCATTCACCAGGTCTAATTAATTCATTCCTGGCTTTATAAACTAGCTTTATTTTATTTCATCAACTTATATGGCAAATTCATTTAACAAATGATTTCTGATTTGGTTTATAATATCCTTAAAATAGATTTAATTGTATCGTTTAAAATCTCTCTCAAGGGTATGTTCTTTGATTTTTAGAGAGAGAGGAAGGGGGAGAGGGGGAGAGAAAGAGAGAGAGAGAAAGAGAAAGAGAGCGAGAGAGAGAGAGAGAAAGAGATAGAGAGAGAATGTTTCCCATATGAGCCCCAACCAGGGATTGAACCCACAACCTAGGTTTGTGACCCTACTGGGAATCAAACCTACAATCCTTCAGTGTACAGGGCAACACTCCTACCAACAGAACCACACCAGCACTTCACGTGGTCACATTAAGAATTCTATAAGAAAAATTTAAATTAAATGCCATAAAACATGTTATAGCTCAATATTGTTCAGTATTAGTGATTTATAAAAGACATGCTTATTTTTTCTTCATTTAAATCTAGTTAAGTTTAAAAACTCAAGATCAAATTATTTTCACAAATGTTGACGAAGCTAACTCTAAGCAGAACTGATCTCTTAATCCAATTTTTATACTGTCTTCAAAACGCTAGACACACTACTGAAACATTTAGCATGTTGATAGTGTATAAGGAATGATTAAAGATTTTGTGTTGAACGTGACAGCAGAAATACATGTAGAAATAAAGGAAAAAGGGGGTATGTATTTTCCCTAAATTTACTTTGTGTGTATTAGGATATATTGGGGTGCATTCTCATATGAACACACACATGTAGACACACTAGTCTATACTGCTGGAAAGAAGCAAAGCCTACTACCACATAACTGTCATTGAATGAATATATTTTCAATTCATTATACAAAATCATTATTGGTTTTTAGCATTTCTTTAATCACCGGTATCCCACACTGAGCAATGTAGGTGACAGAGTACTACATCACATCTGCCCTGTAGGTGCACAATCTCAAGTCCAGAAACTGACAAAAATGCTAAGCCTATGCAAAGAGGTAGAAAGATGGGCACTAGCATTGGGCAGAGACTAGAAATGCATATATCATAAAATCCATTTCAAACATCTTTAGTCCTTCATTTTGATTCAGTGTTAGTCTTACACAAAATAAATGAATCATTAGCAGACTTCTGAAAAAACAAAATAAAACAGAAGGAAAAGGGAAATACTTCTTTGTGAAATTAGTAGAATGTTCTTAGAAATAAGACCTATACATAAAATTATATAAATATAGGAATGAAATAAATGAAAATGATACACTATATTGAAAAAATACCAGAAGAAAGATAGAGTGATACCAATAGAAACAAGGAACACCTGTGGATATATCTTAAATGTTAAAGGACATATATGTTTATTTTCTTCCAGGAGTCAAAGGGAATCATTTTAGAAAGGGATTCTTATATATATGTTTCTGCATACATCTAAATGCCCTTTTAAAATGTTCCTGAAATCTTATGACCTCACCAAAAGTCAGACAAGTTTAACATGGATAAAATAACTATGTTTTCCTTAACTCAGACTGTTAAAATAAGTAAATATATTCAAGATTTCCTGAGGCCATATTATCTACTTGGCAGACCTGTTTATTAATTACAGAATTCTACCTGATCATTACATGTGTTATATTCTTCCTCCACTTCTCTGATGTTCAACTATATTAAAGCAAGAAAAAATTGTGTATTTAACAAGTATCACAGACATGCTTTTTATGAGAAAAAATAGTTTATTTTTTAAAAAGACAGGTTATAATCTGGAAGCACATTCAACTGCTTAATTTGTGTATGTGTGTCTCCTCTCCAACTATTTTCTTTTTTCTTTTTCTTTTAAATAAATGTAGGTCATTTTTAAAAATTCTTTCTTTTAATTATTAAAGATTTTATTTATTATATTTTTAGACAGAGGGAAAGGGAGAGAGAAAGAGAGGGAGAGAAACATCAATGTGTGGTTGCCTCTCATGCGTGCCCTACTGGGGACCTGGTCGCAACCCAGGCACAGGCCCTGGCTGGGCAATCAAACCAGTGACCCTTTGGTTCTCAGGCCAGTGCTCAATCCACTGAGCTACACCAGCTGGGGCCAACTATTTTCTTCAAAGAAGAAATAAAACAAATGTCGCATTCAAATTTTGTTTTTAATACTTTCTTTTTTTGCTAGTTATTAGCATATTATAACTCTATCATTATTCACTTTAAATCAAGACCAGTTGACAGTGAGATTTTTTTAGGTTGTCTACTGTTGTAGATGTTGTGGGGGGAGCATCAAGAAGTAACTTATTTAAAAATCTAGCCATTCGTGTGTAATGTGGTCAAGGCCTGGCTGATATTAGTTAAGCATTATGTCAGCAACTAGAAGTCCTTTGGTGTGTGGAATAGTGCAGCATCACTATAGCTGAGACCCAATCTGTGAGGCTTTGGTAGGGCAGGTAAATCCATCCATAAGTGCTGCTACAGCCTCCACGCAGCCTTACCCAACAGTGGTGGTAGCTGTTTTAGGAGTATAACAGACAGTTGGTCAAACTCCAAGGTACTCCTCTCTCTGTTCTCTCAAGACCAAGAATCCTGACCCTCACAATTTGAAAAGAGTTGGATCCTATGTAAATAAGGTTGATGAAAAGATGTAAAAAATATATTTTAAATAATATTAAACCAACTATGTTTCACATATCTTTGTACCATCTAAAATTCTTCTTGGAAGAAAGGAGAGTTACAAAAAAATAAAATTGACAGTCTTCTTTAATCACCCACAGTATCTGGGTAGGATTAGTATTTATTATGAGCTCAATAAATGTATGTTGAATAAATGAAAATGTAGGTATGGCTTATTGATCTTGATAAACCACTCATGATGTGATTGTAAATGATACCCATTTCTCAAGATGGTATTGCTTCCTATTGTAGATAGACTTTCTGTTCTTGTTTCTTCTTCTGAAATCTATGATCATTAAAAAAGTTATCAAAACCAATAAAATTTCTATCCATCACTTCTGATCAGATTACAATCTTTTTCAAATAAAAAGAATGTTTGAAAATAGTTTTTGTTTGTTTGTTTGTTTTCCATTCTACCTCAATAGTAAAATGTGAGGCTTTCAGAAATGCTAAAGAAACTAATTTTAATCATTTTTTCTGTTTAAAATTAAAATAAAATTTAATACCCATAAACTTACTAATTTCTATCTTAATTAAATATTATTTCAGGCAGTCTTTTACAAGTCAGTTTTTCCAGAAAGAAATTACAATGTGACACAAAAACTGAAGAAAAATATTTCTTCAGAAGGCCCTTTTATTTTTCTTAGTTTCATAGTGCTTAATGCCAAATTATTTCAATTTTATTGTTTTGAGAGTCATTCGACATTGTCAGCATTCTTGGATACATTTTATTTTTCTTTAACTTATATATATGTAATGTTAAATTACTTGTTTTTGAGAGCTTCAAAATATTTAGCAACACCCTCAAGCTATTTAAACATGACTAAACAATCTTTTTCACTCACTATTTTATTATGTTTGCCATATTTATTCAAATTTTTATTTCTTGATGTTTATCTTACTTTAGAAAAATGAATTTAGAAATCTACACATGGAATTCTTTATAATCCAACTCATCATGTGGTAGATTGAAATTCAATCAGTATCTTACTTAGGTGTTTTGGGTTTTTTTTTAAGCATCACAGTCCAGGTTCCTCATACTGAGTGGTGATACTTTGATCACCTATTCTGACATTAATATTGATTTCTATTCTGTTCTCCTCTTATTCTTCCCACCCTGTTCTTGGAATTAGGTCTATCTTTCCAATGTCTGCATCTTATTCTTTCTGTGATCATTATACCAGGACTTTTATCTGAATATTTAGCAACATCCATTGCATTTAACAGCCAGCCAGTCCTCTTGTGGGTCATTCTGGTTTATCTGATGTCTTGCTCTTGAAATGACACTTCTTCTAATTTTCTAAGGTAATTTTCTTCGTACTTGAAAAGACATTGCCTTTTTTTGTGATTCATTTCATTTCATTTCAAAGTTATTTTAAGGTCTAATTTTCTCTTTTTATTTTTTAAAATTATATTTTATTGATTATGCTGTTATAGTAAGCCTTGTTTTTTCCCCCTTTGCCCCCTCTCTACTCAGCACCTCCCACTCCCTCAGGCAATCCACCCACCATTGTTCATGTCCATGGGTCATGCATATAAGTTCTTTGGCTGCTTCACTTCCTGTACTATAGTTTAGGTCCCCATGGCTATTCTGTAATTACCTATTTGTATTTAATTCCCTCACCTCTCACCCATCCCCCCTCAAGTCTGGCACTATCAAAGCACTCTCTGTTTCCATGATTTTGTCTCTTTTCTTCTTCTTTGCCTAGTTCATTTTTTAGATTCAATTCTTGATAGATTTGTGTCTTTTGCCATTTTATTGTTCATGATTTTAATCTTCATATTTTTCTTAAATAAGTCCCTTTAACATTTATTATAATAATGGTTTGGTGATGAACTCCTTTAGTTTTTTCTTGTATGGGAAGCTCTATATCTGCCTTTTGATTATAAATGATATCTTTACTGAGTAGGGCAATACTGGCTATAGATCCCTCCTTTTGATGACTTTGAATATTTCTTGCCAATCTTTTCTAGCTTGCAAAGTTTCTTTTGAGAAATCAGCCTACAGTCTTATGGGAACTCCCCTGTAGATAAGTAACTTCTTTTCTCTTGCTGCTTTTTAAGATTCTCTTTTTATCTTTAACCTTTGGCATTTTAATTATGATACATTTGGAGTGGGTCTCTTTGCATCCATCTTGTTTGGGACTCTCTGTGCTTCCTGGACTTGCGTGTCTATATCCTTCCCCAAATTAAGGACATTTTCTGTCATTATCTTGTCAAATATATTTCCATATTCTTGTTCTTTCTCTTCTCCTTCTGGCACCCCTATGATGCGAATGTTGGACTTCTTCAAGTTGTCCCAGAGACTGCTTATGCTATCCTCTTTTTTATTTTTGGATAATTTGTTTTTCTTGATGTTCTGATGGGTTGCTTTTTGCTTTCTTATGTTCCATACCATTAATTTGATTCTCAACTTCATCCACTCCATTTTTGTTTCTCTGTAATTGTTCTTTATTTAAGTTAGTGTATCCTTTGTCTCTGACTGGATTTTTTTATGCCACTCAGGTCCTCACTAAGTTCCTTGAGTATCCTTATAACCAGTGTTTTGAACTCTGCATCAGATAGATTGCTTATCTCCAATTCGTTCAGCTCTTTTTCTGGGATTTTGATCTGTTCTTTCATTTGGGTCTGTTTCTTTGTCTTCTCATTTTGGCAGCCTCCCTGTGTTTGTTTCTATGTATTAGGTAGAACTGCTGTTATTCCCTGTCTTGGTAGTGTGGCTTAACATAGTTGGTGTCCTACAGGGCCCATTGGCACAGCCTCCCCTATTTCACAAGCTGGGTTCTCAAAGTGTGCCCTCCATGTGGGGCTGAGTACATCCTCCTCTTATAGTTGAGACTTGATTGCTATTGTAGGTCAATGGGAGGGACTTTCCCAGGTCAATCAACTGAAAGAATTGGCTGTGACCACTGACCACCAACATCCACCAGCTGTTCAGGGGCAGGATGGTGGTGCTCTGATATGGTCTGTAACTGTCCACTAGGTGTGTAGGCTCTGGGATTTCCTGGGTGGTTGAGGCCAAAGTCAGCCCCTACCTGTGTTTTGCCTGGGACCACCCTCCTTATCTATAGAGCAACCTGAGATGGTTGCTACTTGTGTTGGGTTTGGAGATTCCCAGGCAAAGATAAGCTGTGAACCTAAGCTGGCTGCTGCTAGTGCCATGCCTGGGACCACTTAGCAAGAAGTAAGAGGTCTGGTGGTTCCCTGAAGCCAGCCATTGCTTGTTTGAAATGACTTCTAAAGTTGTGAAGCTTTAACCAAGACCAGCCATTCAAATGGAAAAGCAGCGGTTAACAGGTATAAGTTAGGTGAGATGGAGTCTCAGGGGATCTCCAGAGTGGAGCAAACAGTGTTAGCCAGGTTGATGGAGGTTCAGATATGGTGCCAACTTGCCAGCCTTGTGGAGAGAGGGTTTAGAAAAGGTACAATGGCCTCTGTTCACCTGGATACCAAACAGACACTTCTGTTCCACCCTGTATACCACCAGTGGATTTCAAGCTGCTGCCCCAGTGCTGGAGATCAGAGGGAGTGAGTCTGAGTAGGTGAGTCCGTGTGGTGTGTGGGTTCTTTAAGGGGAACTGCTTGGGGTCCAGTAGTTTCTTCCACTGAGTCAATCCCCACTGGATTTTACAGCCAGAAGTTGTGGGGACTTATCTTTCAGGCACTGGAACTGTGAGCTAGGGGACCTGGTATGGGTCTGGGACTCCTCATTCCCAAGACATCTTTCCCAAATTTTTATCCACCACACTTGGGTGAGGGACCAGGCCATTCTGCATCTGTACCTATCCTGCCAGTCTGGATGGATGTGGTTTCTTTAAAGCTGTAGTGGTCAGACTTCTATTCAACTTGATTTCTGATGGTTTTCAGTGATGGTTGTTCTACATTTTGGTTGTAATTTTGATGTGGTTGTGCAAAGAGGCCAGCCACGTCTGACTATGCCACTGCATTGACCAGAAGTCCTTGCTTAGATTTCATTTTACAAAATAAGTGGAATTCACTGGTAATCTTCAGGGTGTTCATCTATATTTTTAATCAGTTAATCATAAACATCAATTATAAATATGAATTTTCATGTTAAATTGAATATTCAGATACTCTAATGTACTTTTATTGCTTGTATATTGCTAAGTCTACACAACACAAAATAAAGTATTGGGTCAATATTTGTTTTTGAATTGGTGTTCCATCGAGAGTTAATATGGAGGTAATTCAGGTCAGAAAGAAAGAATTAAGGGTGTTATAAACACAATAAGAAAGGTTGTTTTATTCTTATATTTTTGCATGAAATATCTGGATTATTTCAACTGTAGCAACTGAGAAGTTTATTCAACTGTTGATGTTTGCAGAGAATACTCATGTGAAGACAGTATGGGAATCAAGAAGATGTTTTTCACATATGAGAGAAAGAAAATAATTCATGAAACTTTTGAATTATTTTTTAAGGTCATTCCTTGGCTATAATTTTGTGATAAAAGTCTAGTTAATCAGCCATTTTCCTTTAAAAGTTTTATAAAGAAAAATAGGCAGATCTTAATCACACAGTCCTGTTTTCCCCTTTTGATCAACATCTCAAGAATAAGAATCCTTTATAAGCTTTACTAGAAGTATACCACAGTGATAGGCTTCCAAACAAGGAGAAATAATTTATCAGGTCACAGTGTTTTTCTAGTTTCCCCCCCTCACCCTAGGGTGGTATATAGGTGGTACAGTACAATGAATAAATTAAGTATATGTTCTGCCTTGTGCTTGACATAAATCATTACTTTTCTAGGAGCAAAAGGTGAGTGACTCTTTGCAATACTATTTTGAGTCAAATAAGCTTTGTAATCAAGTAGGGTGGGGATTACACTTTATTTATTAATTTATCTGCAAGATAGCTGTTATGATTAAATCATGCATTCTGTCATGATAAGGAAAAAAAAATGTCACTGAAACCAGCCAGGAAATTAATCTATACAAAATCAAACTGGTTTACTGAGTTTTAACTGAATAGAAAGACTTTTTTCCTTTTGGTTGTCATTAGACCTTTCATACAAAACATAACATATTCCATAATGTTATCTTTTTACAATTATTGCAGCTAATGGTATCACAGCTTACAAGGAAGATTTTCTTCACAAATATAGTTATGCACATATAAAATGTATCTTATTTTATAATATACTGTTTCATGTATTCCCAAGGAAACTTGAATATTACTAAAAAATATATTTTAATGTGGCACCATTGAGTAAATGTTTTAAGGGAAAACAATTAAAACACGAGTCAATGATATATATTTATACATTACATTTTATAGCCATTTCACATCCTAATAATTTAAAACAAATGACATGTTTTTTTTTAAAGAGATTTAAAATAAATGAAGATCATGGCCTCATTTATAACTGCATACTCAAAGCATTACATTAAATTTTTTAAAACTATGTTAGATTTTTGAATCAGAGCATCAGATGTGATCAACACATGATTCCACAAGGCAAGGCATTTTGCATGAAAGGTCTAAAACTCACTTTTGCTCATCAGACTTAAATCTTGATTAAATGTGAAGCAGAATGATTCTGCAAAATAAAATGTTTACTAAAGGATGAAAAGTTGTTGGCTATGATAAAACAAAACAGACTAATTGAAAACTAATTTAAATATAAGGATATTAACATACATTAAGTGATATGCTTACACGAAAGATGTTACAGAATATAAATAGTTAATTTATGAACATGGCAAGGTGAGAACTCATAAGATATTTTTACCTAGACAAGGCAAATTACAAAAACCATGATTACAAAATCATAATACAATTTTTCTAAAATTTCTCAGGTTTGGAATAAAAATTCTAGAAAGAGATATACAAAGATACACAGTATTATTTTTCAGATTTAAATTATTATTATATTTCACATGGTATGCTTTCTAGCTGTTCTAAAACAAGAGTAGGATTGTTTCAGTAATAAAAATTAATAAATTACCTTGAAATTTTGAAACACATGCTAATTTTAGAATTTTTTCTTTACTAAGCAGTGTCAGAAAGGCTTTCCAAATTACAGTATTTAATAGCCAAGCAATCATTTACTATGTAAATGATTATTTTTAGTCATTTTTTAATTTTTAAAAATGGGTCAATTTAAATCTAATCATTTGTTTAGTCATCATTTTTAAAAGTTAAAAGTAAACTTTAACTGAATCGTTTGTTTAGTCTTCAGTTCACTTATTGGGCAATGCATGTGACAGTTGCTATACCAGGCACCAGAGATAAGACACTGAAGTTAACAGTCTTTGGCCATGCCCTCATGAATCTTTAAGTCTAGTTCTGGTTGTTATTATTGTCTACCTAGCTCTCAGCCAAGATGTAGGCATAGATAGATACACTTTGCCTCTTCATACAACAAAAAGAAGGAAAACAACAAATTTAAAAACCAACAGTAACCAGAACTGCCAGAAAATTGAACTGTATGGAAGTCCAGTAACCAAGGGGTTAAAGGCAAAACATTCATTCAGACTGGTAGGAAGGGCAGAGACGGGCAGTTGGGGAGAAGAGGACTCAGGGCAAGGCAGCAGATGGAGGACCGGGCACTAAAGGTAGCGGCTCGTGAACCAGGTGGTCCCACATTTGCATGTGGACAAACTGGGAGGAACAACTAGGAAGTGAGATAGACCACACAATCTAGGGTTCTAGTTGGGAAAACCAAAGCCTCAAAATCTCTGGCTATAAAAAGCGGCAGGGGCTGTGGCAGCGGGAGAAACTCCCAGTCTCATAGGAGAGTTTGTTGGAGAGACCACCAGTGTTCTAGAATGTACACAAGCCCACCAACCCAGGAATCAGCACCAGAAAGGCCCAATTTGCTTGTGGGTAGCAGGGGAAGTGACTAAAAGCCCACAAAAAACCAAGAAAGTGGCATTGCTCCCTCTCAGGACCCTCCCCCACATCCAGCACTACAAGGCAGTAACTGGGTTGCCCCACCCTGGTGAACACCTAAGTTTCCACACCTTACAACATGACAACCTTGCCAAGACAAAAAAAAAAAAATGGCCCGAATGAAAGAACAGATCAAAGCTCCAAAAATGGAACTAAGCAATGAACAGATAGCTAACCTATCAGATGCAGAGTTCGAATCACTGGTAATCAGGATGCTCACAGAAATGGTTGAGTATGTCACAAAAGAGAGGAAAAAGTGAAGGCTATGCAAAGTGAAATAAGAAAAATATACAGGGAACCAACAGTGAAGGAAAGGAAACTGGGACTCAAATCAATGATTTGGAGCAGAAAGAAGAAATAAACATTCAACCAGGACAGAATTAAGAAAGAAGAATTTTAAAAAAAATGAGGATAGTCTTAGGAATCTCTGGGACAACTTTAAACATTCCAACATCCAAATCATAGGGATGCCAGAAGAAGAAGAAGAAGAGCAAGTAATTGAAAGCTTATTTGAAAAAATAATGAAGGAGAACTTCCCCAACATGGCAAAAGAAATAGACTTCCAAGAAGTCCAGAAAACTCAGACAGTCCCAAAAGAAATTGGACCAAAGGCAGCAGATACCAAGGCACATCATAATTACATTACTCAAGGTTAAAGATAAGGAGAGAATCTTAAAAACAGCAAGAAGAAAGGAGACAGTTACCTACAAAGGAGTTCCCCTAAGACTATCAACTGATTTCTGAAAAGAAACCTCACAGGCCAGAAGGAGCTAGAAGGAAGTTTTCAAAGTCATGAAAGCCAAGGACCTACATCTAGGATTACCCTATCCACCAAAGATTTCATTTAGAATAAAAGGGCACATAAAGTGCTTCCCAGATAAAGTAAAGTTAAAGGAGTTCATCATCACCAAACCCTTATTAAATGAAATGTTAAAGGGACTAATCTAAGAAAAAGAAGAAGATCAAAACTATGAACAATAAAATGACAACAAACTAGCAACTATCAACAATGGATGCTGAGAAAAGGAACAAAAACAAACTAAGCAAACAAGTAGAACAGGAACAGAATCACAGAAATGGAGATCACATGGAGGGTTATTGGCAAGGAGGGCATGGGGGAAGAATGGGAGAAAAGCTACAGGAAATAAGAAGTATAATTGGTAGGCACAAAATAGACAGGGGGAGGTGAAGAATAGTATAGGAAATGGAGAAGCCGAAGAACATATATGTACAACCCAGGGACATGAACTCAGGGATTGGTGGGACGGGAGTGCAGGGTAGAGGCGAATAAAGTGAAGAAAAAAATGGGACAACTATAATAGCATAATTGATAAAATATATTAAGAAAAAAGTTATTATCTATCTAATTTCATAGACACAATCTTGTATATTTTATTTTATATTCTATTTATCTACTTATCTATTTATTTTTAGAGAGATGAGGAGGGAGAAAAAGGGAGAGAGAAATATCAGTGCGAGAGAGAAATATCGATTGGTTGCCTCTCACACTCACCCCAACTGGGTACCAGGCCCACACCTCAGACATGTGCCCAGTTTGGAACCCAATCTGTGACTTGTTGCTTTGTGAGATGACAGCCAAACCACTGAGCCATGCAGCCTATGGTGACACAACCTTGTATTTAATTTTGTAGACTTCACCCTAAATTTTTTAAATTAATTAATTTATTTTTAGAGAGCAAAATATCAAGGGAGAAAGCAAAGGAAACATCAATGTAAGAGAAAAGCATCAATCAGCTGCCTCTCGCACTTCCCCAACCAGGTACCTGGCCTGAAATTTAGGCATGTGCCCTGACCAGGAATCAAACCAGTGACCTTTTGGTTTGCAGGACAGTGCCCAACCCACTGAACCACACCAATCAGGGCCCACACTGAAATTTTTAACTAGCTTGATATAAGGAATAACATTAACCTTAGTAGTACAGTATCTAGTATCATTGAGACACAAAGAGTGTCAAGGAAACAGTGTGTATATTACTTGTGCATGTGTTTAATTGGTGCATTCTTAAAGAAGTCTATCAGATTATAACTAAAGGACTGCATAGAAAGAGGTCACAGATACAGAAACTTTAAAGTGACTTGACAAGATAGTAAAAATGTTTGTTTATCTTAATACTACATTTTATTTATTTGTCAGCAAATTTATTAGAATTCCTTTATGGGGATTTTGTGGGGGGAAAAAAGTGTGAGGATACTTGAGTATCTTGAACTACGTATTTTAAGGTAACTTCATAAACAAAATGCATCATATGTGCTTAGTAAGTAGGAAAGATTGTGAGTTTATTTTAATTTTTCCTCTAAATGACATTAATAATTATATTTATGTTATTACAATAAAGAAATAAAGAGTTTCTAAAAAGTTTGTGACTTTTAAATATCTCCCCATTCAGCTCTCTGAAAATTTCCTTTGATTGGTTTTATGAAGAAGTTGCAAATATACATGGGACCAGATAAAAAGATGAGAGTCATCCTGAGTAGAACCAAAAGGACAGTTTATCTGAACTACGTCACTTTAGAATCAGGGGTCTGTTGCAGAAAGCTGTAATGTCATGGAAATATTTAGTTTGGTATGTTCAAAAAAGAGTTTAGAGTGTTGTTTGTTGTTGGTATTTTTTTCCATTTTGGAGAAAAGATATGCTGCACACTTAATATTTATTAAGTTGTGATAAATAATACAATACACATACACCTCACACTAAGACAGTCTTTCAAATGTACAAATGATTTAGAAGAGTATAATTTTCTCTCTCCATTTTGTTCCTACAACCATCAGGTTGCTTGGGTTAAAATTTAAGGAAGAGAGAAGTAAAACAGTAATTTTTGTGGGAGGAAGGATTTACATGAAAAAAAATGAGCTATCCCCAACATGATGGGAATCAAGCCTAATTCTCCTGGGATAACTTAAGCATATTGCTTCTAGTCAGCAACTTGTTTTTTTGTAGTTTTTTCATTAGTGTGATGTTTCAGCATCATTCTTCTGGTTCTCATGTTTCTAATGTGAGATCTCCAGTTAACACCCAGTCAGTGTGCTGATTTGACACACCATGTCCCATCAGGAGCAGCAGCATAGGAGTCTCAACACATATCAGGCAGAGACACACGTGAACAAAGCTGCGTGCTGGATAAAATCGCTAACTTCTTAATGGTGCCCTTAAGACAGGCAGGGTAGGTCTCAACCTTCATGTATCAATGAAGGTCATTATTCTTTCTAAACAGAGGCAGTGCCTTCTACTCGCTGTGATACATTCATTTCAAAAACCATTTCACTTAGCTGAGTTAGAAAGAGGGTCTACCCTTAGGTATGCGTAAAGGTGTTCAGCATCACTAGTCATCAGAGACATCCAAATTAAAACCACAATGAGATATCACTTCATACCAGACAGAATGGCCATCATTAACAAATCAACAAATGGCAAGTGCTGGCAAGGTTGTGGAGAAAAGGGAACCCTAGTACACTATTGGTGGGAATGCAGACTGGTGCAGTCACTGTGGAAAACAGTATGGAATTTCCTCAAAAAACTAAAAATGCAGCTTCCTTGTGACCCAGAGATTTTGGTGTTGGGTTTAGACCCTAAGAATCCCAAATCACTAATTAAAAACAATTTATGCACCCCTATGTTAATAGCAGCATTATTTACAGTAGCCAAGTGTTGGAAACAGCCTAAGTACCCATCAGTAGATGAGTGGATCAAAAAAAAACTCTGGTGCATTTATACAATGGAATACTATGCCTTAGAAAGAAATAAGGAGCTCCTACCTTCTGCAACAACATGGATGGAACTGAAAAATTTTACACTAAGTTAAATAAGCCAGTTGGTAAAAGACAAATACCATATCATCTCTTATGTAAGAGAAATCTAATGAGTAAAGTAAATTAATGAAGAAAATAGAATCACAGGCATAGAGACATAGAACAGACTGACAGCGACCAGAAGGGAAGGGTCAGAGGGATAATGATGGAAAGAAGGGGAAGGGACTAAAGAGAATGTATGAATGACCCATGGACATGGACAGCAGCGTGGGACTGATTGTGGGAGCAGGTGAGGAGATGGGTCAAGGAGAGCAAAGGGGGAAATATTGGGACAGCTGTTAAAAATAACAATAAAAAATCTTAAATAAAATAAAAGAAAGAGGACCCATTTGTTACTGGTCATTAAATAGTGAGTTTTCTCCTCAGGTTCTCAGTCTTAGGTATTCTGCCCTTTGTTAGCATACTATTCGGTATATGATTTGTTAGGTGAACTCTGGATTAAATAAAACTAAAGCAGATGTTTCAATATATTTCTGTCATCTGTTTTTACCAGAACCAAGGATCTACTATTGACCTGCATCCTAAAAGTCACATTATCTCTGGCACTGGAGTCCAGCTACGGAGAATTTAATTGAATTATCTTAACCAAAAACACAATCCTAATTAGAGTTGAACATCAATGAATCATCTTCATGTGACCCTAGATGGGATGTAGAGAAGTCACTTCTGTCTGACTTCTGATTCTCTTTCAGTTCAGAGCAGAAAGGAAAGGTTGAAATTAGGAGATGGAGTCTGCAGGGTAAGCACACTATGGGAACTTCTCAGAAATTTATATTTCACCTCTCATAGTGGAGCCTTTCAATCATCTAAAATAATTAGTTTTCTCTCTTGGTTATATGTGATCTAAGTATTCCATTAAACAATAGAAATTCAATATTATGACTATTCTCCTTTCTAAAAAGGACAGTTTTTTTAAAATTGTTAATCTTTATGTTATTTTCAACATGTTAGCACATTTTCAGTGATTTTCCTTGTGGGGGAGTAGAGATAGTAAAGTTTTACAAATAAATAATAATATAAAAAAATGAGATATGTAACCAAAATCTTTTGCAATGGGACAAACAACCTATACTTGGAGAAGAGTTACTAATCTGGACACCAAATGATAAAATCAGACACTTTAATAAAATTGTGAGGAACACCTCAAATACAGGGCATCAGTTCCGATTTCACAAGATTCTAAGTATTGGAAAATTCATTACCACTTTGTGATCTTGGAAAAATAAAATGCGACAGGCATTAATGAAGACATTTGGAGCCAATTGTTTGGGGCACAGCACCAATCACTGTTGGGGTCTGATTAAACTGAGACTGGTAAGTGAGAGCTGAGGAGGGGTTAGTGGTAAGCTGTGGGAAATCATATCAAAGTGGGCTGTGTGATGGGACAGCTTTGTGGTTTCAGCTGGGGAGAAGCTCTGGAGCAGCTAGTAAGATGAGAGAATCTTAGATGCAAAAATGAAGGAACATGAGGATTGTGTTATGGGTCATGAATTGGTATTCTTGGAGAGAAATAGAGATTGGAATTATTTTAATACTTTTGGCTACAGGACCAGGTATCTCTTAGTTCTTTCAGCAGTTGGAACCTTATGTTTGCTCCTTTTGTGCCTAGGTCTAGCTAAGTCACCCTATCTTTTTGAGTGAAGGCAGTCTTTTACCTTGTGTACATGATACTGATTTCAGAATGAAAATATGAACTTTACTTTCATCCTCGCTCTATTTTATTAGTTGCCTTTGACCAGGTTTTTACTCCACCCATAACTCATGTACATATATATTTTAATATTGGAAAGGTAATTTTTTTTGCTCTCTAATTTTAGAAAATTAGGGAAAATAAAAGGAAAAATAACCAAATCCTATCACTGAGATAACATTTGAAATTGTAGTATTTTCCATCCAGCCTTTACCCCCCCCCAGGCTATACACACATGCACATGCACACACAGTACATATGCACAGAGTTTTATCACCCTTAAAAAAAAAGAAACTGTTTTGTGTCATTGATCTTCAATAACATGCTTTTCATGATGGCTTAGCATTTGATCCACAAAGCTGGGTCAGAGAGGAAATGTTGAGGAAAACAACTGCAAATGGAGTCATTATTTCTGATTCTTATTAATCAGTTAATCAATCTTGGTAATTTTTATTTAAATACCTTTGCACTGTGCAGCTAACATCTATCTGCCATGTCCAAAAGAAAAACCTTACAGTCATTGTTTTTCCTAAACGCCTGACTGAAATCAAGTTATACTCTTTCAGTGGCATTCCCCTCATCTACCACTCATTAACCATATCAAAAATGGAAATGAATTTAGTTTGGCATAACTCATAATGTCATTTGGGAAGAAGGCAGAAGGAGCTGCGCCAACATTAATGTGCACTGTGTGAATAATTTACTTTAATTTCAATTAAAGCACCAGGAAGAGATGTAGAAAACCTTTCCTGTGGCTGTTCTAAACTCGAGGATTAACTTGGTTAGCAGAACAATTTAGATAGCTCAGGGACCTAAATTTGGAGCCAAGATGTTATGGATAAGAATATGAAATAAATACCAGTCTATGGTGTCTGCAGGTTCACAATAGGAGAATTAAAACCAGAAGGAAAACAACAGGCCAATTTGGATGGCTGAAAGCTATAAATTAGTAGATTTTATGAAGGGCATGTAGAAAATGAAGACTATAATGGGTAAAAGATGGCTCTGGGGAGTAAAGGGAATGGAGAAGTCAGAAGAGTGTGTATTCTGTGGAAGATAAGGTGGGTAAGAAGTACAAGAGAATATACATCTTGCATTTGTACCTCAAAAATTTGGGGTTGTCTCAGATCCAGATCCTTACTTTTGCTAATTGTCTGAAACTTTTGGTCAATTTTAATCAAAGTTTCCCAGAAAAATAATCAAATGACCATCATTTTCTAGGTTAAAAAAGCTGATTGTATCATATTTCTAATGTATTATTTCTGTACTTTTTAAGTGTTCTTCTGTTATTTTTCTCTCCTCACAGAAAGTTGCTGATGTTGACATTTATGTCTGATCAAGACTGATCCAGCTTGGTGTTGGCCAAGACCTCTTCTGTCCCAGCACCTACAACACCTCCTATTTTGGGTACTTTTAAATCTACAATGTTTTATTGGCCACTTTCTTATATCTTCAAGATTTGTCTAAAAGCCATGGGCAATGCAATGACACCCGACATACAAACATGAGATGGTCGATGTGAGTAGTTTTACATTCATTTTCAAAGATTTCAGTGTGGAAATATTTTATGGCTTGCCCAAGTTAATACAGTAAGTAGAACCTGTAATAAAAGCCATAGCTCCTAAGTCTACTGACTACTCTTAGCCATAATAATCAATCCAATTATGCTATTGAATGAGATAATATGTGAATGATGCAAACTATATGTAATTTTATCCATTTAGTTTATTTTATTAATTTAGGATATACTTTATTCACAATGAATGCTGTTATCTAGTTATGAAAGCAGGGACAATGTTGAATATTCTTTCAAAATATTTAGAGTCATGCTTAATTCAAATTTTATATACTAACAAAGCAGCTCTAGTCATCAGTCACAGGGGTTGGCAAACTCATGCCAGATCTGGCTCATCATCTGTTTTATTACTAGAATATAAATGTAGGTATTTCTTTTCTTTTTTAATTTTTAAAAATGTGTTTATTGATTTTGGAGGAGAGAACAGGCAGTAGAGGCATTGATGTAGGAGAGAAACATTGATTGGTTGCCTCTCATATGCACCCTGGCTGGGAATTGAACCCCCAACCTTTTGGTGTTTGGGACAATCTCCAACCAACTAAGCCACGCTGACCAGGACAAAAATAAACATGTCTCTATGTATTTTCTGTGACTTCCTTTCTGCTAAAAAAGCAGAGTTGATTGATTACAGCAGAGATTGTATGGTCTGCTCCTACACAGAAAAAATTTGCCAGTCTCTGGTCTTCTGTGTCAGACTTCACAAAGAAATTCAAGTGAGGGATAAAATTACTAAAGTTACTAAAACACTCTTCCAACATTCATCCAACCAAATATTACAGAGTGCCTATTCTCAACACTAGGAATATAAAAACAGTAGAAACAAGATCCTTACTCTCCTAGGATGGGACCTATTAAACAGGAAATTATCAGGAAATACTTTAATAAGAATGAGAGGGAAAGCTGAGGATTTGCTTCGCATGGTTAGAATAAGCATAAAACAGAACTTAAGGGATGAGAGGGTATATAGCAGTTGATCTAGACAGACAAAAGCAGCTAGTGTTGAAATTCTATTGTATCTCTTTCTTGTGCAAATGTCTAAGCAAGGAGAGTGGAAACTGCAACCACTTCCTGGCAAAAGACTCTCAGGGCACTGGCATTGTCCTGACAGCAGTATGAGGAGGACCAGGATCTCAGCATTCTACTCTGGACACCTCAGAGTGAAATGATATGCTCTCAAATACCCACTCCACCTCTCTAATTCTAAAATTTTTGATTCTATCTTTCCATCTAACTGTTCAAAATGAAATCGCTGAGGTTTAGAGTAAAAATGCCAGGTCTCGTAATTTCAGATGTTGAAGTATTACATGAAATTTTAGAACTTCTGAAAACTATCATGACCAACCTTCCTCATACAGATGATTAACTGTAGATTTTTATGGCTTGTTTTTCTTGATGCACTTGTTTAACTTATTTTTATGGAATGCTTTTCTAAAGATGAGTGGAAATCACACCGTTATTTTCAAGTGACAAATACATTCATGGCTTATTCACATATGCTTTAACTTTACATAGTCACACCTTTCAAGTAAAAATCTTGAAAGAATTAATTTTACTGCTCTTCACTACATTTAATATACCTTTTCATGACAATTGCCCTATGAAAGTAGATATATGCATAGGAAGGGTAGTGGTATCATATAGAAGCTTCACCTGGTATCACTTGTTCATGCAAATACATTTTTTAACAACTTCCAAGTCTCTCCCTCACCCTCCAATAATGATTTTTGAAATTCATCATTAAGAGAGATTCATTCATCCAAAAATGGCTGTTTCATTCCATCTTTTTAAAAAAATGCAGTTATACCTGGGTAAAGAAACATAATCTTGTAAGTGGTTATTAAGTCTCTTAATTGTCTTATAGATGGAAACCTCACAGTTTCAAAGATAGGAGACGAATTTAAGACACTTAAAGTAAAAGGGTATAAGAAGGTCATGTAGAACTTACATAATGTTTTCCATAGTGGTTGTACCAGTTTACATTCCCACCAGCAGTGAATGAAAGTTTCTTTTTCTCCACGCCCTCTGTACCATTTGTTATAACCTGTCTTGTTGATAACAGCCATTCTAACAGTTGTGAGGTGGTATCTCACTGTAGTTTTGATTTGCATTTTCCTAATAGCTAGTGAGGTTGAACATCTTTTCATATATCTGTTGGTCTTTTGTATGTCTTCTTGAGACAAGTGTCTGTTCAGGTCCTCCACTCATTTTTTAATTGCATTGTCTGTTTTGTGTTGAGTATTATGAGTTCTTTACATATTTTGTTTAACCCCTTGTCAGAACTATTGTTTGCATTATCTTCTCCCTTTTAGCTTTCCTTTTGTTTTGTAAGCAGTTTTGTTTTCTGTGAAGAAGCTTTTTAGTCTGATATAGTCTCATTCATTTATTTTTGCTTTTACTGCCCTTGTCTTTGGGGTTAAATTCATAAAATCCTATCTAAGACCAAGAACCATTAGTTTAGTACCTATGTTTTCATGTGTGTAACTTATTGTCTCAGGTCTTATATTTAGGTCTTTGATCCATCTGAGTTAATTTTTGTATATGGGACAAACAGTAATCTAGTTTCATTATTTGTCATATGGTTTTCCAATTTTCCTAGAACCATTTATTGAAGAGGTTATCTTTTTTCCGCTGTGCGTTTTTGGCTCTTTTATCAAAAATTATTTGCCTATATACTTGTGGGTTTATTTCCGGGCTCCCAATTCTGTTCCATTGGTCTGTGTCTGTTTTCTGCCAATACCATGTTATTTTTAATTATTGTTGCTTTGTAGCATAATTTGAAGTCCCAGAGTGTAGTACGTCCAGCTGTGTTCTTTTTTTCAGAATTGCTGAAGCTCTTTGAGGTCTTTTGTGGTTCCATGCAAATAACTCAGCAATCCCTCTTCTAGGTATCTATCCAAAAAAAATTTTTAAACATTGATTTCCAAAGACATATGCACTCCTGTGTTCATTGCAGCATTATTCATGTTGACTAAGACATGGAGACAACTGGACTGTCTTTCAATAGATGACTGAATAAATATGTGGTCCATATATATGATGGAACACTAATAAATTATAAGAAAAGATGAAATGCTGCAATTTGTGGCAAAATGGATGAATCTTGAGAGTATCATGCTAAAGAAAGTTAAGTCAGACAGGAAAAGTCAAGAACCAAATGTTTTTACTCATATGTAGGATATAAAACCGAAAGTAACAAATGACAAACTAAAAACAAACAAAAACTCATAGACAAGAGTATGGTGGTTACCAGAGGGAAGCAGGGAGGAGAGTAAAGGGTAAAGGGCTCTAAATATGTGGTGACAGAAGATGATTTGACTGTGGGTGGTGGGCACATGATGCAACATACAGATCTTGTATCATAGAAATATGCACTTGAAACCTATATGATCTTATTAACCAATGTCACTCCCAATAAATTTAATTTTAAAAAGTATAAAAGATGAAGATAAAATGAAGGAAAAAAAGATGGGCAAGTGCATCACATTACATATCATGGATAAGGGTGTACTAAGAGATCCTAGAAATCAGTGATTTGAAAAACAGACACAATTTCTCTCTCATGTGGTGATCTGGGATGAGAGTGTGGGTAGCTTTGCCCTGCAAGTTATTCCAGAGTCAGGTTTCTTCCATTATGTTTTTACATCAGTTGCATTTTGGAGAAGTATGGATCACCAGGTAAAGGTGGTAAAAGCTGGTTGGATTAGAGATGTATTTCTTCTCCCCAGGTATCTATACTCTTAAGTTACTATAATTTTCTTTCTTTATGGAAGTGAATCACTAGTCTGTCTTCTGCACTTTAAAAGTGAATCTACTTTATATTTAGGACAACATTAATGAATTTATTCTACTCCCTTTTTAGTTTTCTCATGTGTCCATCTACTTTGTTAGTTTTATTATTAATGTATCTATATTTTCAGAATATATTGCATTCATCTACTAATTATTCCTGCCTGTCAATCTTAGTTCTTCAGCAAACTGTCTTTGTGCTTTACCTTAGATCTCACATGACTGTCTGATGCTTGTCCTTTTCTCAGGAAGATTCTGTGGGAAAAATACTTTGAATTCTTATACGAATTTCACTGTTTCTTCAGTCTATACTTTAAATAATTTGTTTTGGGGATGAAACACTTGGCTTTTTGTTCACAAGTTCTGTCTGGAAAAACTACTAATTTTTAATATAATGAGAATGGCTTGCAAGACATCGATGTAACCTGGCAGCCAAGGTGAGTGGACTGGAATGAGTATGTGTGAACAATGATAACTTCACTGTACTAGTCAGTGAGGGTGGTAGATGCCGTTGAGTGAGCATGTGTACTGTGTGGCCATCACATTTAAAATAACTGAGTGAGTAGAGCAATGAATCTGCATCGAATTTTTTGTTAAGCTCGAACATTCCTCCATGGAAAATACTTCCATGATTCACAGCCATGGTAACCAATGCTTGGCAGCTTCATCACAACTCATGCCTCATGTCTCATGCAGTTTTTCATGGAAACATCAAGTGACCTAGGTGATTCAGTCCCCTACAGCCCAGATTTGGTGTTCTGCAATTTTGACTTTTCCCAAGACTAAAATCGCCTTGGAAAAGAAACTGTCAGACTGTCAATGAGATTTAGGAAAATACAATGGAGCAGCTGATGATGATTGGGAGAACTGTGTGAGGTCCCAAGGTGCCTGATTTGAAGGGAACTGAGGTATCATTGTCCTATGTACAATATTTCTTCCATCTTGTCTCTTATTCTATAAATGTCTCTGTTTTTCATATTACATGACTGGATACCTTCTGGACAAGTCTCATATATTTACTGCTTATTTGCACAACAAATATTTTCTTGAATTACACACAATAGCAATTTCAGCAATAATAATCAATTTATATAAATATATTTTAATATTTTTGATGTATAAATAAAATGAAATTAAAATATGTACTTTCATCAATGTATTTGTTGTTTTGAAATTATTTTGCGACATCACTAAGGTACCAGAAATCTTAACTTTTCTTCTTTGCAACCTTTCCTTTTGCTCTTCTTAATTTAAAATGTCTGGACTTGCTAACTTTTCAGGCCTATTCCAACTTGTGCAATGCTAACTAATTTTTTTTCTAAGCCACCTTTGCTGTACTAGAAAAAGAAAATAAAATATAATGCAATAGCCACAGGTGAAACTAGTGGTCTGTCCAGATTTTCTGTGATCACAAAGCATGGTAAAGTCCCTGGAGGCAAAGGTTAAAAGATGTAGTGCATCTAGATGTTGTGATTAAATTTTGAAGCCAAATAGTTTTATTTCCTATGAAAGTTTAGCATCCTTCAGAGTTGTATACTTTTTTCTTTAAAACAACTTTCTTTTTGATTGCTGAAGCATTACACTGTCTAACATGTTGTACCAAATCAACCTACTTTTCATCTTCCATCTTTTTTTCTCTTTTCTTCTGAGAACAGTCAGCAGAAATTGTGTTCTAAAGTGCCCTGAGAACAAGGGCAGTGACCTCCCCAGTTGGAATTTTAGACCACCTTCCTCTTGTCACTCTCAGCTGTAATTTAAGATATAAGCTTTAAATTATTTAGTGGCTTATAGGTATAAATAATTCACCAGTCAACAACTAAGGTGACAGGCCATTAATCAACCTGTGAACGTGTGCACAGGTGTCATGCTGTGGTCTGCATTAGGCTGAGTTCTGATGAGTTGGACATGCTTAGAACCATTCTACATTGCTTTTCCTCCCTAAGATATGACCCATCTTGCTTGTGGATTGAATTAATTGGCGTTCATATTAAGATATGGGCTCTGAAACTCTAACTTCCAGAGGTAGAACCAAACTTTACTACAAGTATGTATGCGATCTCAGCTTTTCTGGTGCTAGCTGTACTGTGACATCACCAAAAAAAAAAAAAAAAGTATGGCAAAAATAGATTAAGTGGTAAAATTTTACAAGGAAGTTGCAATTTTTTTCCTTTTTATTAAATGTATTAGAGCAACACTGGTTAGTAAAATTATACATGTTTCAAGCACACAATTCCACAGTACATCATCTGTACACTGTATTGTGTGTTCACCACCTCCAGTCCAGTCTCCTTCCATCATCATTTATCCCCTCGATACCTTCCTCCACTTCCTCCCACTGTCCCTCCCCCCAGCAATCACCACACTGTTGTCTATGTCCATATGTTTTTGCCCTTTTTTTTCTTTTTTGCACAATCCCTCCACCCTTGCCACTACCACCACTCAGCCATCAATTTGTGATATTTTAAAATAAAGAATGTATGGTAATATTAAATGTTTACTTTTATCTTCTTATTTTGGTTTTTAAGTCTTGGCTGATTATTTCTTCAGTAGTTTTGTTTTCTTTCATCATTCATGTGTGCTAATGAAAACATGAAAATTTCTTTTTATAACTTTAGAGCATTTTAATACAATTCAGATAACTTTTTTTTTTTACAATGAGGTTTGTACTCTCCTAAGTCTCTTTAACTTTGTAAAGATGTACATCACCTTCCTTTCAAAATAGTGGCTTTAACTTTGTAAAGATGTACATCACCTTCCTTTCAAAATAGTGGCTTATGGTGGTTTAAAATACATTCAACATATTTACAACAGACTAATGAGGATATTCTTTTGGTAAAATTGCAGACTCTTGGCAGCAGGGTAACTGATAAATCCCCAGTTATAATATGGTTATGCAAACCATTCTTTTGTATATTGAGATGCAAAGAAGAAAACAACAGAGTGGGTACTTAATCTGTATACTCTAATCACCTGTAACTACTCTTTGCTCCCAGTCTCTTTTTCACTAAATCTCTTTTGAAAAAACAAAGTTAAGTCTCAAAATTTTGTTCTGTCCTTCCTCCCCAACCAACTATACCAACATCTGCACACGATAACCACCCACCCTGTGTAATGCTGTGATATACTGCCTTAAAAAACACACACACCATACACATGTTGAAAGTGTTTTAGTCAACTAAAAAGTCAAAAGAAAAATATCCATGAGAGGTGTCTCCATGAGAAGGAGCCCTCTGATCTCCCTGTTGTGCTACACCCTTATGGGTCAGAGTCTAAATGTGACTAGAGAAGGACATTCCTTTCTCAACTCTGAGTTTCATCTAAAAAATCCTGAATCAGATATTACAGAGTTTGTGTCCAAACTGTCTCCGTGCCATCATGAATTCAGCCCATTTAACTTTTGCTTAGGTAGCCAGAGGCTGGGTTCAAAGTGGTGTCCACATTTTATACTGAAATCTCATTTGGATGATTATTTAAGCAACAGCTTGGACCCTCCACTTAAGTCATGTCCTCACTCTTCATATTATATATATCTTTGTCTTTGTTCAAGTAAACTTTACTAAACAAAAGTTATTTTTTAAACTCAAGTTCTCCGCAGATGACTCAAAAACATAGTCTTACAGAATTCACCTATAGTTTCTTTAACCATAATCATCACATAATAATTTGTCCATTGTCTAACTCTAATTGATATAACCATCATTTGATAAAGATATATTACATGTCAAATGCTAATGAAATAATTTTTTAGATATTTTACCACTTATTTGCCCTCATAACACAAACACGTTAACAAAAATGTTGTAGGTTGCTTAACTCAATGGTAGTAGAATGAGGGTCCACTTTGGGCCTGCCTGACTACAGAATTCATGGCCCCTAAACACTCCTCTGTGTTGCCTTTAATCCAAACAAAACATCTATAGTCATTGACTTCTCTCAGAGATGAATCCCCATCATTCTCACAGTATTCTTATTGTTTCTAAATGTCCTTCTCCAATATAGTACTCACTTTTAGCTAAAAGTGACAACTCCAGCCTCAAAATGCCATTGTCCCTGAAATCTGGTAATAATTATTGTATTAATCTCTTTGTCTCTTATTATATATACATGAGTCCCGATATAAAGAAAATCAATTGATGTTCTGTTCCCTCCTCCAGGTTCATGTTAGTATAATTTGGAGAGTGAATTTTTTCCACATCTAATTTTAAATTAAAACATGTAGCACATTACTTTTCCTGAGTCCTTTAACTCCAAACTGTGGTTCCTGACTCCTGCAGCTCTTCTCTTTTCTTAGGGCCCTGTGTCCTTGGTGTGTACACTGCCCCTTAAGATATCACTGTGCATCAGGCTTTTCCTTAAAACTTTGTAAGCAATGAGAGGAATTAACTTAAGGGATATAAACAGCACAGCAGACCTAAGAATGGAAAACATGTAACTCTTTAGGCCCTTTTTCACTGCCAACTTCTTGAACCCCTTCTCTGTCCCAGTACTCCTCATATGTTTCTTCTCCCTGAATTTATCTGCTACTCCCCAACTCTCTCTACATCCTTGACTGACCATGGAAGTTGTGTCCATCTTCCACTTCATTAAGCATTGTATATCAGATGTCTCTTTGTATTGACTTGTTCTATGCCATTTCTGCCTAGAACGAGAGCTTTATCAACCAAAACCTCTGTCAAGGATCATTCATATGTTTTCCTATATAAAATCAAACATTTATATAAAAGATAAATTATGCTTTGCCTCTAAAAGTCAGTTCTTTATACAAAATAATTTTCTAAGTAAAGAAACACATTTTCTTGTACTTAGATTTACCTTAAGCTTCAATTTATTGACAAATCTTACTCTATGTTTAACTCCATGCCAGCTACTGCATTACCTTTATTTCCATATATCCACTGTGTATATAACATCTGGCACAGTATTGTTACTCAAAGGTATTTGTTAAACTAACTTAACATTTAAAAGCTTCACTGATGTGAATAAAAGCACAATAGTCTAACCAATGACAAAGCAATAGTGACCAATTGCTTATTTCTTACAGGAAAATGATAGTATATAGATTGTATTTCAAGAGCACAGCTCCAGATTTCAATGACACAGTTCTACAGAGATATCTTGGAAATAGTGTCAGTTTAGTTCTAGATTGATGCAATAAAGCAAATATTACAATAAATTGAGTCACTCTATTTTTTGGTTTCTCGGTGCATATAAAAATTGTTTACCATATACTGCAGTCTATTAAGTGTGCAATAGCATTGTATATAAAAAATATACATACCTTAATTTAAAATACTTTATTGCCATAAAATGCTAAACATCATCTGAGTCTTCAGCAAGTAGTAATCTTTTCTGCTGGTGGAGAGTCTTGCCTCAGTCCAGATGGCTGAAAACTCATCATGGTGGTAGTTGCTGAAGGTTGGGTAGCTTTGGCAATTTATTAAAATAAAACAACAATGACTTTTCTCAACTGATTGACTCTCCCTCTCAAAAACGATTTCTCTGTAATATGTGATGCTGTTTGATAGCATTTTACCCACAATAAAACTTCTTCCAAAATAGGAGTCAATCCTCTCATACACTGCTGCTATATTAACTCAGTTTATGTAATATTCTAAATCCTTTGTTGTCATTTCACCATTCTTCACATCATCTTCACCAGGAGTAGAAACCACTTTCTTTACAACCTTATACATGAGAGTTTTATCATGAGGTTGCAGCAATTCAGCCATGTTATCAGCTCCACTTCTAACTCTAGTTCTCTTGCTATTTTCACCACATCTGCAGTTACTTCCTCCACTGATCTTGAACCCCTCAGTGTCATCCATGAGGACTGAAATCAGTTCTTCCAAACACTTGTTAATGTTGATGTTTTGACCTTTTCCCATGAATCAAAAATGTTCCTAATGACATCTAGAATAGTGAATCCTTTCCAGAGGCTTTTAGTTTACTATACCTCGATCCATCAGAAGAATCACTATCAATGGCAGCTAAACACCTTATGAAATGTATTTCTTAAATAATATTACTTAAAATTTAAAATTAATCATTGATCCATGGGGCTTCAGAATGGATATTATTTAAGCTGGCATTAAAAAAAAACATTAATCTCATTGTACATCTCCATCAGAGTTCTTGGATGGTTATGTTATTGCCAATTAGCAGTGATATTTTGAAAGAATAATTTTTTATGAGCAATAGCACTCAAGAGCGGACTTAAAACATTTTGTAAACTATGATGAAAACAGATATGCTATCGTGAAAACTTTGTTGTTTGACTGATAGAGCATAGGAATTTTAGATTTAGTATATTTTTTATTATATTTTATGTTGTTACAGTTGTCCCAATTTTTTCCCCTTTGACCCTCTGCCCAGCCCACACCTCACTTCCATAGCCAATCCCCATGCAGTTGACCATGTCCATAGGTCCTTCGTATATGTTATTTGACTAATCCCTTCACCATTTTTCAAACTGTCCCCACTTACCACTGTCAGTCTGTGCCTCTTGTTCAATTCTGCTCATTCATTTGTTTTATTTATTAGCTTCCTCTAATAAGTGAGTTTAAATGGTACTTGTCTTTATTAACTGGCTTATTTCATTTACCATAAAACTCTAGTTCCTTCCATGCTGTCACGAAAGGTAAGAATTCCTTCCTTTTTAAAAATAATCCACTATTTTATTAATTTAAAAATCTTTTTTTCACAACACCATTATTTTATTTTATTTTTTAATGTTTTATTGTTCAATCACAGTTGCCCCATTTTTCCCGCATTACTCTCCCCTGCTTTAACAACCCCCACCTTCCATTTCAATGCTACCCCCATTGTCTTTGTCCATGGGTCCTTCATACATTTTCCTTGACTTGGCCCTTCCCCTTATTTCCCCCATTATACCTCTCCCACTTGCCTCTGATTCCTATCAGTTTGTTCTTTATTTCCAGGTCTCTGGTTCTATTTGACATGCTTGTTTGATTTGTTGATTAGGCTTCACTTGCAGGTGAGATCATATGGTATTTGTCTTTCACTGCCTGGCTGATCTCGCTTAGCGTAATACTCTCCAGTTTCATCCATGCTGTCGTGAAGAGTAGGAGTTCCCTTCTTTCTTTCTGCTGTGTAATAATCCATTGAGTGAATGTACCACAGTTTTTTGACCCACTCATTTACTGATGGGCACTTAGGCTGTTTCTAGTGCTTAGCTATTGTAAATGACACTGCTATGAACATTAGAGTGTGTAGGTTCTTTTGAACTGGTGATTCAGGATTCTTAGGGTATAATCCCAGCAGCGGAATTTCTGGGTTAGAAAGCAGTTCCATTTTTAGTTTTTTGAGGAAATTCCATACTGTTTTCCACAGTGGCTGCACCAATAGGCAGTCACAGTAACAGTGTATTAGGGTTCCCTTTTCTCCACAGCCTCACCAGCACCTGTTTGTTGATTTGTTAATGATGACTGTTCTGTCTGGTATGAAGTGGTATCTCATCGTGGTTTTAATTTGCATCTCTGATGGCTAGTGATGCTGAGCATCCTTTCATGTATCTATGGGTCCCCTGAATGTCCTCCTTAGAGAAGTGTCTCTTTGGTCCTTTGCCCATTTTTTAATTGGATTGCTTGTCTTCCTGGAGTGGAATGATGTGAGTTCTTTATATATTTTGGAGATCAAACTCATGTGAGGTATCATTGACAAATATGTTTTCCCATACGGTTGGCTCCCTTTCCATTTTGTTGATGTTTTCTTTAGTTATGCAGAAGATTTTTTATTTAATACAGTCCCATTTGTTTAATCTTTCCTTCATATCCCTTGCTCTGGGGGACATATCAGTGAAAAATTGCTGTGTGGAATATCCAAAAATTTTCTGCCTATGTTCTCCTCTAGGACTTTTATGGTGACATGACTCATATTGAAGTCTTTTATCCACCTTGAGTTTATTTTTGTGTGTTGTGTAAGTCAGTGGTTCAGTTTATTTTTTTATTGTTATTATTATTATTTTTTTTTGCATGCAGCTGCCCAGATCTCCCAACACCTTTTGTCGAAGAGGCTATTTTTAGTCTATTTTATGCTTCTGCCCACATGGTCAAATATTATTTGATCATAGAGAAGTGGATTTATTTCTGGCCTCTATATTCTGTTCCATTGATCTATATGTCTGTCCTTATACCAATACCAGACCATTTTGACTACAGTGGTCTTGTAATATAGTTTGATATCAGGTATTGTGTTTCCTCCTACTTTTTTTTTTCCCCTCAAAATTGTTGAGGCTATTCAGGGTCATTTTTGGTTCTATATAAATGTTTGAAATGTGTGTTCTATATCTATGGAATATGTCTTTGGTGTTTTAACAAGGATTGCTTTAAATCTATAAATTGCTTTGGGTACTATGAACATTTTAATGATGTTAATTCTTATAATCCATGAACACAGTATTTGTTTCCATTTATTTATCTTTCTTAATTTCTTTCTTCAGTGTTCTATAGTTTTCTAAGTATAGGTCTTTTCCTTCCTTGGTCAGGTTTATTCCTAGGTGCTTTATTTTTCTTTTTTTAAAGAATGTTTTAAGAGAAATGAAGGAAAAAATGGTGGAAAGAACCATCAATGTGTGGTTGCCTGTCATGTACTCCCAGCTGGGAACCTGGTCGTCAATCCAGGCATGTGCCCCAACTGGGAATCGAACCGGTGACCCTTTGGTTCATGGGCCGGTGCTCATTCCCCTGAACCACACCACCCAGCATGGTTATTTATTTTTCTTGTTGTTATAGCAAATGGGATTTTATTTTCTTATTTCTGTTTCTGATATTTCATTTTGATGTACAAAAACACCTTTGATTTCTGAATATTGATTTCATACCGTACTGTTTTGCCAAATTCACTTATTAGGTCACAAATTAGGTTTTTCATGAAGCCTCTAGAGTTTTCTATGTGCACTATCATGTCATCTGCTAATAATGACAGTTTTACTTCCTCCTTTCTAATTTGAATGCCTTTTATTTCTGTTTCTTGTCTGATCACTGTGGCTGGAACTTCCAATACTATGTTGAATAGAAGTGTGAAAATGAACACACTTGTTTTGTTATTGATCTTAGTGGGAAAGCTTCCAGCTTTTACCCATTGAGTATGATGTTGGCTGTAGGTTTTTCATGTATGGCCTTTATTATGTTGAGGTATGCTCCCTCTTTTCCCACTTTGCTGAGTATTTTCATCACAAATGGGTGCTGTACCTTATTAAATGCTTTTTCTGCATCCATTGATATGATCATGTGATTTTTCTCTTTCTTTTTGTTTATGTGATGTATTATGTTTGTTGATTTGTGAATATTGTATAATCCTTGCATCCCTGGAATGAATCCCAGTTATCATGGTGGATGATCTTTTTAAAGTATCACTGGATGTTGTTTGTAAGTATTTTGTTGAGGATCTTAGCATCTATGCTTATCAGCAATATTGGTCTATAGTTTTCTTTCTTTGCTGTGTCTTATCTGATTTGGGGATTAAAATGACGCTGGACTCATAAAAAAATTTAGTTTTCCCTCTTTGATTTTGTGGCATAGCTTGAGAAGGACAGGGGTTAGCTCTTCCTGAAATGTTTTGTAAAACTCTCCCATGAAACTCTCTGGTCCAGGGCTTTTTTGTGCCAGGGGTATTTTGATTACTGCTTCAATTTCACTAGCTGTTATTAGTCTTTGCAGGCTTTCTGCTTCTTGATTCGGTTTTGGCAGATTATATTTTTCTAGAAATTTGTCCACTTCACCCAGGTTATTCAATTTCTTGGCATACAGTTGTTCACAGTAATTTCTTATAATCCTTTGTATTTTTGTGTTGTTGGTTGTAATTTCTCCTCTTTCATTTCAGATTTTATTTATTTGGGTCTTCTGTCTTTCTAATGTGATGAGTCTGGTTAAAGGTTTGTTGATTTTGTTTCTGTTTTCAAAGAACCAACTCCAGGATTTATTGATCCTTTGAATTGTTCTTTAGTCTCTATGTCATTCAATTCTGCTCTGCTCTTGATTATTTACTTACTTCTATGTTCTCTGGGTTTTGTTACTTGTTCTTCCTCCAGTTCTTGTAGATGTAGGGTTAGGTTGTTTATTTCAAATGTTCTGCCTTTCTTAGTTAGTCCCGTTGGTATGAACTTCCCTCTCAGGACTTCGCTGAATTCCATAGGTTTTGGACTGTTGTTTATTCATTTTCATTGTTTCCAGAAATTTTTTTATTTCTTCCTTGATCTCATTATTAACCCATTAATTGTTTAATAGTATGCTATTCAGTCTCCATGAGTTTGAATGTTTTTGAGGTTTTTTTTCTTGAAGCTGATGTCTATTGTGGTCTGAGAAAATGTTTGATGATTTCAATTTTCTTGAATTTGTTGAGGTTTGTTTTGTGTCCTATCATGTGATCTGTCTTTGAAAATGTTCCATGTGCTTTTGAAAAGAATGTGTATTTTGCTTCTTTGGGATGAAAGGTTCTGTATATATTAGTTAAGTCCATTTGATCTAGTTTGTCATTCAGATCCACAATATCCTTCTTGTTATTTTGTTTGGAAGACCTACCCATTTTTGACAGTGTGGTGTTAAAATCCCCTACTATAATATGTTTCTGTCTATATATTTCTTGAGGTCTTCCAACATTTTTCTTATATGTTTGTTTTCTCCTATGTTGGATGTTTATATATTTATGATATTTATGTCTTCTGGATAGAGTCTTCCTTTGAGGATTATGAAGTGTCCTTCAATGTTTCTTTTTATGCACTCTGTTTTGAAGCCTATTTTGTCTCATATAAGGATTGCTACCCCAACTTTTTTTCCTGTCCACTTGCTTGGAACAGTTTTTTCTATCACTTCATTTTCCAACTGTGTAGGTCTTTTGTTCTGAGGTGGGTCTCTTGTAGGCAGCATGTGGGTTCTGTTTTCTTATCCATTCAGCTACTTTATGTCTTTTAATTGGAACATTTAATCCATTTATTTTTAAAGTTAATATTGGTAGGTACTTATTCATTTTTCCCCTTTGTACTTGTGTTCCTCCCTCTCTCTTTTTCTTCATCTTTTTAAAGTAGTCCCTTCAGCAAATCATGCAATGCTGTTTTGCAGGAGGTGTATTCTTTTAGCCTTCTTTTTTCTGGGAAACTCCTTATTTCACCTTCCATTTCAATTGAGAACCTTGCTGGTAGAGTAGTCTTGGTTGCAGGCCTTCTCTTTTCATTACTTGGAATATTTCTTGCAATTATCTTCTTGCTTGTAGTGTTTCTTTTCAGAAGTCAGCTGCTAGCCTTCTCAGGGCTCCTTTGTATATTACTTCCTGTTTCTCCCTTGCTGCCTTTAAGATTCTCTTTGTCTTTGAATTTTGCCATTTTAATTATGATGTTTCTCGGTGTGGGCCTCTTCGGGTTCATCTTGATTGGGGCCCTCTTTGCTTTTTGTAACTGTTTGACTTTTTCTCTCCTCAAATTAGGGAAGTTTTCCATCATTACTTTTTCATACAAGTTTTCTCTCCTTTGGTCCTCTTCTTCTCCTTCTGGTATCTCTATTATATGGATATTATTATGTTTCATGTTGTCCTGCAGTTCTCTTAACCCCTCTTCATTCTTTTTGAGTTTTTTATTCCTTTTCTTGTTCTTTCTGGGAGTTTTTTCTACCCTGTCCTCCATCTTGCTGATTTGATCCTCTGCTTCATCTAGCCTGCTTTTGATTCTTTCTACTGTGTTCTTCTATTCAAAAAGTGTATTCTTCATTTCCTCCTGGCTCTTGTTGATAGAGTTTATGTCTTTTTTCATGCCGATGTAGTTTGTTGTATGTTCCTTGTAGCTTCCCTGTAGTTTTCGGTAATTCTCACTGAGCTCATTGAACTTCCTTATAACAATTGTTTTGAACTCAACATCTGATAGTTTATTTGTCTCTATTTCATTTTGCACTCTATCTGAGGATTCCTCCTTTCCTTTCAATTGGGAGTTATTTCTTTGTTTTCCCAATTTGGGAGACTTCTTGTTTACTTCTGCTTCTTAAACTGATTTGTTTTGACTCCTTGTCTTTGTGGTATGAACTTCTGTGGTAGGAAACCTGTGATATTCAGTGGTGCAGTCTCCTTGATATTCTGAATTTGATGCTCTTGGGGTTCCCTTTATGCTATTTATGTTTGCTTTCTGGATATATTGGGTTTTGATTGCTGCTGGGTCATTCTTTGGTGGGTCCTTCCCTCCAACTGGTTGACTGAGGGTTACTCTGCTCACCACATCTTGCACACTGTTGGGCAGGTGCAGCCAGCACAAAACCACAAAGCCCAGGAAACAAACCCACACCCGCAATAATAACTCCCACCCCAAATCCCACTATCAACTGCAAATGGACCAGTATTAATAAGGATGTAAAGAGAATAACACTATTATAAGAACAGAGAGCAAATATGAGATGATCAATGAAAAAAATCGCTTTTGAGAGTGTAGAAGGAGGAGCATTTATAAGAGCAGGGAATTGGGGGAAAAGTGAAGGGAGAAAGTAAAATTTACATCATAAATAAAAAAGGGAATGATGAAGAATGAGGAATGGAGTAAGAGAAGGGAAACATACAGTATTAGGTTTAAACAGAAAATAAATAAAATAAAATAAAGTAAAAAATTAAATAAAAATAAAAATATAAGATAATGTGAAAGAAAGAAAAAGTAAAAAAGTAAATAAATAATAAAAAAATGAACCATATTGAACAAGAAGTCCTCCACAGCACTGTCAACAACAAATGGGCTAAAATTAGTATAAATGGGATGGGAATAAGAAGGAAAAAACAAAGAAAGAAAAGCTTAAGAGATGTCTAGAGGGAAGGGAAGTGATCTTGAGGTGATAGAGGGAGAAGTAATACTAAGAGTGAGGAAAAAAAAACAGACTTAGGGAAAAATTAAAATTTGAGATGAAAATAAAAAGAATAAAGAAGAAAAGGAAAAAAGGACAGGATGAAAGAGAAAAAGAGAGAAAATACAGTCTAAGACAGGGAGAAACTAAAATTTGAGACAAAAAAAGGAGAGAGGAACAGTAAAATTTGAGGTTTGATGTACAAAATTAGTAAAGATGTAGAGATAAAATTGAAAAAATGCAACATCAACTACCCTATCTACAATCAACAAGCAAAGATTGATAAAGGTGGAAAGAGAATGTGGGTATTTTAAGAGTGGGAAAAAGAATATGAAATGGCCATTGACAAGAAAATTGGTTTTGAGAGGCTGGACAGGAGAGAAGTAGTAAGAATGTGGAATAGAATGTGGAAAAGTTTTATCAAGAAAGAAAACAAAATTTAAATCGAAAATAAGAAGAAAGAGGAAGGCAAAATGGGGTAAGAGAAGGGAGGGGCAAAGTACATGAACTGAAATAAACTATAGTATAAAATCTAGTGACTTCATGTGCACAAGTTTGATGGACAAGAAATGAATGTTAAAAAGCTATGTAGGACAAAAAATACCCCAAAACATGAAGGCCATTGTGGATTTTGCCTCAGTAGTATGTAGTATTTACCACTGTTTTTTCTTTCTGGATCCACCTCTGGTGATGTCAGATGAAGTACCACAGGGCGGAGCAGAGTCTCTCCTGGGAGCAGAGCTATTGTTTCCCCTCAGGCTGATGCCACTTGGAGTGGAGTGCTCTACCTGAGGAAGAAGGCTGCTGCAGTATGGGGGATGACTCAGCACAGGGACCCCTTCAGCTACTCTCAGTTCTCTCCCCAGAGCCTCTGTCCCTAGTCTCTCCTTAAGCATCTATAGTCTGCTCTGCCCAACCCCTTTTGCTAGAGCCCAGGGTAAGTAGTTGCAAATGAAGATTTATGCATTGGTCCTTTGAACAACTCTTTGTGTCTCCAGCTACCAGTCTCTGGCAGAGAGCAACCCTGCTGCTTTTTGCCACTGGATGTTATCTGTGTACTTTTTGGGATCTAGTGTTGTAGGCTGGGTATCCCAGCTTAGCATTTAAGCCAGACACTTCTCAGAAGGATCCGACTGACCACTGAAGTATCCCTCTGGTGCTTTAGCTGCTGCCTTTGGTTGCCCAGCCAGCCCTCTCACTTCTCCACTGCATACCCTACCAGTCAGGTTGTGCTGAAGCTGATTCTTATCTCTGTCTGTGGTTATAAGGCTTCTCTCTCACTATCATTCAGCTGTTTGTTCTAGGAGATTTCTCCACAATTTAGTTGTAATTCCAGATTGGTCCTGGGAGGAAGTTAGTGTGACTTCCACTCACTCCTCTGGCATTTGGATCAGAATTCCTTCTTTTTTAATGCTCTGTAGTATTCTATTTTGTAAATGCCATGGTTTTTTAATACACTCATCTACTGATGGTAACAGGCTATTCCCAACTCTTGGCTATGGTAAATAGTACTGCTATGATATGGGTGCATTAGTTCTTTTGAATTGGTATTTGGGGATCCTTAAAGTATATTTCCAAAAGTGGAATCACTGGGTCATTAGGCAGTTCCATTTTTAATTCTTTGAGGAAATTCCATATCGTTCTCCCCAGTGGCTGCACCAGTCTGCATTCCCACCAACAGTACATTAGGGTATAGAAAGGAGTCCCTTTTCTATACATCCTTGTCAGCACTTGCTGTTTGTTGACTTATTAATGATAGCCATTTTGGTAGGTGTGAAGTTATATCTCATTGTGGATTTAATTTGCATCTGTCTGATGGCTAGTGATGTTGAGCATATTTTTCATATATCTGTGAACCATGTGTATATCCTCCTTGGAGAAATGTCTATTTATGTCTTTTGTCTGTTTTTTAATTGGATTGTTTAAATGGATTGTCTTCTTGGTGTTGAGTCTTATGAGTTCTTTATATATTTTGGAGATTAAGCTCTTGCCCTATGTATCATTGGCAAATATATTCTCCCATAAGTAGGTACTCTTTCACTTTGATAATGGTTTCTTTACCCATGAAGAGGCTTTTTAATTTGAAGTAGTCTCATTTGTTTATTGTTTTTCATTATTTCCCTTGTCCTAGGACATATATCAGCAAAAAATAGTTTGAGCAATCTTATAAAGGAAGAACAAAGTTGGAGGGATCACAATACCTGATATGAAGCTATACTACAAGACCACTGTAATCAAAACAGTCTGGTACTGGCATAAGAGCAGACACATAGATCAATGGAACAGAATATAGAACATAGAAATAAGCCCATGTCTCTATGGACAATTAATATTTGACATAGGGGCACGAGCATACAATGGAGTAAAGATAATGTTTCCAATAAACAATATTGGGGAAACTGGACTGGTGCATGCAGAAAAAAAGAAAAGAAATTAAACCACCAGCTTACATCACACACCAGAATAAACTGAAAATGGTTAAAATACTTAAATATAAGTCGTGATACCGTAAAAATTCTAGTAGAAAACATAGGTAGTTAAATTTCAGATATCTCATGTAGATTTAACAACATTCTTAAAGGTCTTAGTATGTTCAGAATGGTAGATAAACATTGGATCAACTTAGGGTCACCAGTTGCATTAACCCCTATCCAGAAAGTAAGCCTGTCCTTTGAAGCTTTGATGCAAGGCATTGACTGTTTCTCTCTTGCCATAGAAGCATTATGTGGCATCTTCTTTCAATATAAGGCTGTTTCATCTATGTGAGTGTAGTCATCATCACTAATTACCTTAGCCAGGTCTTCTGGTTAACTTGCTGCAGCTTCTACATCAGTACTTTCTTCTTTACCTTGTGCTTTTATGTTATGGAAATGGCTTCTTTCCTTAAACATGATGAACTAGCCTCTGCTAGCTTTAAACTTTTCCTGCAGCTTCCCCACTTCTCTTAACCTTCATAGAACTGAAGAGGGTTAGGACCTTGTTCTGGATTAGGCTTTGGCTTAAGGGAATGTTGTAGCTGCTTTGATCTTCTATCTGGACCACTAAAACTTTCTGCATGTTGGCAAAGGCTGTTTCACTTTCTTCTCATTCGTATGTTTACTGGAGTAACATTTTTAATTTCTCTTAAGAATTTGTCCCTTGTATTCACAACTTGGTTGTTTGGTGCAAGAGGCTTATTTTCCAGTTCATCTTGTTTTTTGACATGCTTTCCTCATTAAGCTAAATTATTTTTAGTTTTTGATTTAAAGTGAAAGACATGTGACTTGTCTTTTCACTTGAACACTTAGAAACCATAGTAGGGTTATTAATTGACCTAATTTTTATGTTATTGTGTCTCAGGTTATAGGGAGGCCAAAAACAAGGGAGAGAGATGGACACACATATATCCATTAAATTCATCATCTTTTATGGGAATGGTATGTGATGCCCAAAAATAATTACAATAGTAACATCAAAGATCACTGATTACAAATTAACATATCAAATGTAGTAATAATGAAAAAGTTTGAAATATTGTAATAATTTGCAAAATGTGACACACAGATATGAGAACAATTGCTATTGGAAAAATAAAGCCAATAAACTTGTTTGATGCACCGATGCCACAAACCTTCACTTTGTAAAAACAAAACCATACAATACCTGCAAAGTACAATTAAGTGAAGTGCAATAAAACAAGTATGCCAGTCAGTGATTAACTTCTTAAAAATAAGAAGTAGAGAAAAAGGAACAGAATAGATGGAAAAATATGAGACTAATAGTAAAGTGGTAGAATAAAATAGGTAAATAATTAAACTAAATGTAAATAAACTAATCACAAAATTAAAATTAAATATTGTCAAACTATATGAAAACAACAACTCTATGCAGCTTATAAGATATGGACTTTAACCCTGCACTTTAACCCTGGCCAGGTGACTCTGTTGATCAGAGCATTGTTTCAATATGTTAAGGCTATAGGTTCGATCCCCAGTTAGGGCATGTAGAAGAATCACCAATTAATACATAAATAAGTGATATAACAATTCAATCTGCGTCTCTCTCTCTCTGTGTCTCTCTCTCTCTTCCTCTCTCTTTAAAAAATGAATCAGTAAAATTTTAAAAAATGATTTCCATTTTCAAAATGCAAAAATATGTACTCTGAAACATCTACCAGTAAATAACCTGATATATAATTAGATATATCAATATGAGTTGATTTGACATTAAAAAAGAAATATTACTCATGCTTCAATTTACCAGAAAGAGATAACTCTAACTTGATATGCACTCATAACACAGGTTTAAAACATATGAAAGAAAAAATGAAAGAACTAAAAAGACAAATAATCATCTATAATCATTGTGGAAAATTCTCATACACTATTCTCAATACCTGATAGAACCACAGATCAGTAAGGATATGGAGGACATAAATAATATGATTAATGAAATGGATCTAATCAACATACATAGAACCCTGCTGCTAACTGCAAGATACATAATTTTTTCAATTAAACACAGACTCTGTTCTGTAATTGACCTTTTCTATAACTGACAATCACCCCAAAATAGCAATACTCAATAAATAGACAAGAATTAAAATTATACAGGGGAAATGTTCTCTGACAAAATTAGAATTAACCAGAACTCAATGAAACAAATGTTATCTAAAGAATTCTAAAAATATTTGGAAACTTTTAACTAGTGTATAGGTTTAAAAAAATAAAAATAAAATTTTGGACATATTTGACTGAAAAACAGTAAAAAAGATAATAAACATATTAAAGTTTAGAATGCAAATAAAATCTTATTTACAAAGAAAATGTATCTAAGTACATATGCTATGAAAGAAGAAAAGATAAAAGTCAATTTTCTAAGTATCTTAAGAAATTAGACAAAAATGATCATTTGAATCTAAAGAATTTGAAAGAAAAAATAAGGTAAGAGTAAACTGATAAATTTTAAAACAATATTTTTTTGTTAAAAACTTAGAAGAGACACACTAAGTTCTTTGAAAACTAGCACATTGCCAAAATGATATACAGACTATTAAATACAAAATGTGTAAGACACAAAGTACCAATATCAAAATGAAAAAGAGGCTATTATTACAGATCTGTAGACATTAAAATGATAACAGAAAATATCATTATTAACTCTATGCCAGCAACTGTGATTATTCACATGAAAAAGACATAGTCCTAGAAAATTACTATATACCAAAACTAACAAAATATGAATAGAAGTTGCATTGGTGATTAAAAATATTCCCACAAGTAACTAATATAAGCTTAAATGGCTTTATTGGTGAATTCTCCTCTATAAAAATATGATTAATCTCATACACTGTTTACACAATACAAAAAAGAGAGCCCTTCCAAACTTATGAAGGTAGCAGGAGACGTCTTCAAAACCTCCAGAACACTACCAGGTAGAAAAATTGTGGTTAGTCTCACCCATGAACATAGATGCAAAAAATCCTAAACATTTTAGAAACAAGTTCCAGGAATATTACAAATTGATTGAATTTGGGTATATAGATATAGATAGAGATAGATAATGATAGAGATAGAGATATATAGAGATAGAGATAGATGATAGAGATAGAGATAAATATATACACATCACCACTATGGTGGGTATAGTCTAGGGCTGTAAAGTTAATTTAACCTTTAAAACCCTTTCATATAAATGCATTGATAAATTAAAGGGGAAAAATTATATTCTCAATAGATGCTAAGGGACAGGAGGAGGTGAGAGAGGTGGAGAGAAATGGAGAGAGACAAAAAGAGACACAGAGGGAAAATAAAATAAAAGTGGAAAACATTCATCATGCATCCAAAATTTCATTGAAAATTTAAAAATAAAACAGCAGCACTATTGCTTTAGTAAATTAGGAAACGAAGAGGAAAAACAGCTTAATGTGACACAAGGTATCTGGAAAAAACAAACATTATACTTAATGTTAAAATATTAACAGATTATTTCCAAATTCAATTGACAAGAAAAATGTATAGATTTGAAAAATATAATAAAAATATGAATATTTGCACACATAGTCATGTATATAATTTTTAAAATATGCAACTTACATATCTTATTATATGTATTTCATAAAGTTACTGGATACATGCTCAATATACAAAAATCAGTTAGATTTCTCTATACCAGCAATAAATCAGTGAAATATTTTCAAATTATACTATTATTTTAATACCCAGAAGCACCAAATATCTAAAAATAAATTATATATATGATGCAGTGGCATGAAAATTTCATAGATATTATTGAGACAATGTATTATACAATTGAAAAAGTCAACATTGTAAAGACATTAATTCTTTCCCTATTCATTTAATGTCATCCCACTGAACATCCTAAAAGTGCATTTAGAATTTTTTTTTAAATTTAGAGAATTCTAAAATTTATATAGAAATGCAAATAGCCAAAAGAAGCTAAGGCAATCATGAGAAAAAACAAAGTTGAAGAACCTGACTTCCAGGTATAAATAAGCAATAGTTAAAACAGTATGACATTAGCTTAAAGATATACAAATAGACTAATGAAATGGAATAAAGGATTCAGAAACATATTCATAAACATATATGAACATTTATGACAAAGTTGACATTTGAAAATATCGACTAAATATTACAAGGCCCATTTGTTATTCATGTAAGAGAAAGGACTGCCCTTGTCTCACAACATATAAAAAAACAAAACAAAACTGTAAACAAGTCCAATTAAGAAAGTTTGAAAGTCATAATGCTTACAGAAAACAACATAAAACAATATGTTTATAACCTTGAGGATAGACAAACATTTCCCATATAACATACAAATCCTATTAACCATAAGGAATAGTTTGGCAAACCAGACTATATTAAAATTAATAAATCTAATTATTCAAAATACATGAGAGTAAAATAATACAAAGTGATTGAAAACACTAACAATAGATAAATCTGACAAAATACTTGTGTTCAGAATATACAACTCCAACAAATTGACCACAAACAGAACATATTTAAAAAATAAAGGCTTGAATTGGAAGTTTTGAAAGATGATATCAAAATGGCTAATCTCACTATGAGATTGCTAATATTCAGTTAGAAAACTACAAATTAAAACTATGATGAAATATTATTATACTTCCATAAGATTTCTAATATTATTAAGACTAACAATACTAACCTATGGTAAAGAAGAGTATAAATTATTTTAAAACTCCGGAATAATTCTTGACCTTATCTTTTAGTATAGAAATTATGCTCAGATAACTGCTTATATATCCAACATTAATACATGTATATGTGCACAAGAATATATGTAGAAGTATATTAACAACAGCAAGATTCCTAACAGCCATAAACTGAAAACAGCACAGTATGTTTATTCAATGGAACACTCTAAAACAGTAAAAATGGATGAGCCACTCTAATGCATAATACTGAGAATAAACCTCACAAACAAATTGTTGGGGAAAATTCTTCACAAAAGAGTACATATTGTATGATCACATTTATATAAAATTCAAAAAAGACACAAGTTCTACATGGTGATAGGTCAGGACAGTCATTATCTGAGTTATGACAGTGACTGGGAGTAGGCGTGCATGAGGGAACTTCTGGGTTATCATCAACATTTTGTTTTCTTTTTTAGGTGTTGATTTCATGGTGTTGATTCATATTACATTGTGAATACTTATTGAGTGGTACACTTACACAATGTGTTTTTTTCCAGATATTTGTACTATAGTGAAGATGTTATTTTAAAAAGAAACTATGATTCTACAGCTGGTTGTTATAAGCTAAGCTTGAATGGTAAAAGTTGTAGGCATTTTCTTTGTTTTTTTAATCCTCACCTGAGGACATGTTTATTGATTTTAGAGAGAGAGAGAGAGAAAGAGAGAGAGAGAAAGAAACATCGATATGAAAGAGAAGCATCAATTAGTTGCTTCCCATACAAACCCCAACCAGTAATAGAACCCAGGACCTTTTGGTTTATGTGTTGATGCTCTGACAAACTGAGCCACCTGACCAGGGCAGTTGTAGGCGTTTTCAAAAGAGAAATTGGTGTGTTGATGATTTCAATGGCACTTACATTGGACATGGTCTCAGTTAGCATAGTAAAAGAAAGAGAAAAATGCAGTCCAGAAAAATCTAGTTTCTAATGTGGGAATAATGAAAGGATGGACATGGTGAAGATATGGATGGGGAGATGTCAGTTCAATATATTATACTAAGTCTTGGGGTTACAGCAGCTTCTGCAAGTGGAAACATACAGCTGCCTCTAGACACTAAAGAGATGTTGGAGAAATTAAGTAAAAGAGATAGTCATGGAGGAAAGATTGATAACTCAGTCTTTTTTATGTTCATCCTGAATTGATATAATTATTGTCTGTTCATAGCATTATATTTGTCACTCATTTTGACAATTGATTATGTGAATACTGCCTAGTATTATCAGTTAATTATTTCAAGATGTATTAGGATGAACCATACAAAATCATTCATATTCAACCACTTTATTTTTAACCTATAACAGTAGCAATTTCATATAATCCAACTTAATCATATGTGTTACTTAGCAAGAGTCATTTTTCTTAGCATTTTTGTATGCCTACCCTGTCTCTAATGTCTCTAAGTCTCACTTATTTCATCCACAAAGTGGGTATTCACAGAACTGCCTAATGATGAAATGAAACTTTCATGCGTAAGTGCTTTGTAAATTCTAATGTAAAGCCCTAGTTATTAATACACAGACTAATATAACTTATTACCAAAGGAAAACATTTATACAGTGGGTATAACTGGAATCGCTATAACCAAAGAGAAATAGGTGGGATTATACCCTAAGAATCTTGAAACACCAATTCAAAAGAACCTATGCACTCCAATGTCTAATAGCCAAGTGCTAGAAACGGCCTAATTGTCCATCAGTAAATGAGTGGATCAGAAAACTGTGGTACATTCACACAATGGAATATTACATAGCAGAAAGAAAGAAGGAACTACTGCCCTTCAAGACAACATAGATGGAACTGGAGAGCATTATCCTAAGTGAAATAAGCCAGATGGTAAAAGACAAATACCATATGATCTCACCTATACATGGAACTTAATCAACAAAACAAACAAGCAAGCAAAATAGAACCAAAGATATGGAAATAAAGAACACACTGACAGTGACCAGAGGGAAGGATAATAAAAGGGGAAAGAAGGGGAAGAGTCAGGTCAAGGAACATGGATATAAAGGACCCATGGACAAGGACAATAGGGAGAGCAATGGGGGAAAAGCAGGTACAACTGAAATTGAACAATAAAAAATAAATAAAGAAAACAGTACTTTATAATATATAATATAGCAAAAATGTCAGGGAAGAGAAAAAATTAGTGTGCCATTTGGATATGGCGTTGTAACTATTTGAAAATGTAGTTTCATTAGGTTACTTTCCTTTTTAGAAACTGCCATGGACAACACCAGTAGCCTGACATGCAAATTCTTCCATGTCTAATCCTCAACTTTCATGTCCAGTCTCATACTTCTGCCCATTCACCTTTTTGAAACCTACTATGTGTCAAATACTTTGCTAGATAATGAAGATGCCACAGTAATCAAAAGTGACACAGAATCTGTCATCACAAAACAGCTAATCTAGAAGACAAGGCAGGCAACTCAATAGACAATTGCAATATAGTGAATAAAAACTAAGGTGATGAGCTGGAGCTTTGCAAGTACACAACTTAACTCAATTTCAGGGAAAGTGATAATGATTCCCAGAATAATTGATGTTAAAATTTATACCTAAAGGTTAAATTAAAGGTTAAAAGGATGGTGGGTAGGAATGCATAGGCAAAGACCAGAAAAGAGAGCATGGGATATTCAAAAACTGGAGAGATGGACATTAAATAGAGCTAGAGAAGCAAGGTGGGAGACACTGAGGAGTTAAGGAGTTGATTTAGGCCACACCAGGAAGTTTCGGGTTTATCTTGAGGTATATGTCACTGAGTTCATTGAAAAAAGAAAAAAAGAAAAGAAAACAGTAAGACAGCATGACTTTTTTTGCATTTTAGAAAGGTAATTATGCCTGATAGGGGAACAAGAAATGAAGAGAAGGCAAGATAGGAGGCAGGTGGCACAGGAAAGAGATTGCTGCAGTACCAACATGCCACATGTAGCCCTGAACCCAGATGATGATCACGGGAATGGAGATGGGTTCACAAGTTATTTCACAGTCACTGAATAACAAGATTAGGTGAGTGTTTTCTGTAGAAGGGGAGAAGGTAATCAAATAGGGTTACCACATTTCTGCTGTGTACAACTAAATTCAAGATATTGATCTTTAAGGTAAAGTACTTTAAAAGAAGCTATACGTTTAAAATGAGTACCAGAGGAAAGAACCAAAATAGTTAAATCTGGTACATTAACTTTAAAGAGCTTATCTGATATCCAAGAAGAGAAATTCAAGAAGAAGCTAGCTACTTGAGAAAATCTGGAGTTTAGCAGATTGGAGGCTGCAGAAGGTTTGAGTGGAAGTTGTGCAAACAAAAGAGATTGCCCAGGGCAGCTTGCTGAGTGAGGACAGTAGTGTCCAGAGTCCATGCTGTATGAACGCCAACTCTTCAGGAGTGGTTATAGAGGAAAGGCTACATTTGAAGGTATGGACCAAAGTAATAAGAGAGGATTTCCCAGAGAACAAAATAAGACAGTATTTCTGGAATTTAAAAACAGTTTTAGATATTAAGAGATTACATTGAAAAAACTGAGAAGAGCCATTAGAGTTACAATAAGAGTCACTGGTGACCTTTGGGTAAGTAATTTTAGTGGAAAGGGCCAGCAGCTAAAGATGCTGCCTAAAGATGAACATGAGGATTAATGAAACTTTACTTTTATTTTGGAAGACAGGAGTCTATTTACATGTCAATGGAAAAGTTGTAATGCAGGGAGAAAGCCTGAATTAAAGGAAAGAGAAGACATTTCTGATAGAAAGAGGTTTCTGGAAAAGTATTAGGGGTTGGAATCCAAAGACCACGTAGAGAGATTAGTTTTCAGCAGGAGGAAAGGTCCTCACCTATTGTACTAAGAGTTACAGAAAAATGGTGTGTTTAGGTCAAGTAATGCAGTCTGTTTAGTGGGATGAGGTATGAAAATCCTACTATCTTGTTGCTTTTACCATCTCTGTAAAATATAAAATAAAGAAAACTGATGATATTAAAGTAACATTTGACATCTGTGTAGTAAATAATTTATCATTACCCCAGAAGAGGTTTTACCTTTGCAGTTAGCTTCTGGAAGTTTATCTCAAAACCCCTGAAATGTCATGCCTGACAGGAGTGTCCATTTGTCTGGGGGTCTTGAGTCACATTGGATAGTCAAAATATATGATTTAAGGTAAGGGCTAGCAGTGCTAGAAAGATTAACAACTTGATTTAGTGTAGGAACTTTTGGTTCTACGAAACCCAAAATCATCCTGGGTGATTTTTCCAATCATCCTGGAAATTGAGATCAACCACAAGGGCAATCAATAAATCGATAAGCAACCGACCAATTCTATGTGATGAAACCCTGTTAAAAACTCTGAACAGTGGCTCAGGTGAGTTTCCCTGGTTGGGAATGCTCCATATGTATTTTTGGACATCGATGCTGGGAAGTAAAATGTCCTGACTCCACAGAGAGAGGTCAATGGAAGCTCTGCAGCTAGCATTTCTCCTGACTCTGCTCTATGCTACTCTTCTGTTGGCTGATCTTAATAGCTATCTTTTCTCTGTCATATACCATGTGTATAGCAGCCTTTAATATGTTTTGTGAGTCCCTCTTGAATTATCAAAACTCAGGGTTTCTTGGAACCTTCTTTAACTTGCGGTTGGTGTCAGAAGTGAGAGGGGTGCTGTGTGGACTGTTTCTTCAAGCTACACAGCTCGCTAAAGCACTTGTAACATTACTGGGGTCAGGAGAATACATGTAAAGTCACTATCATCAAGAATGTGGGAAGGAGAAAAATGTGACCATGAGCTCAGCAAGGAACTTCGGCACTGAAGACCTGAGGTGAGAAGTGAGTGGGCTGAGGCAGAATCAAGGTGTAGTCTATTGCTCCTGTTACTCAGTTTTTCTGGGTTTATGATCGCCTTACTCCAATGAGTATTCTCTCTATTTCACAAACTTGACCTCTGGTCTCCTGTGTATCACCTGAGTCCCCTTTATTCTTCAGTTGGTTCCCTACTTTGTTTAAGACACCTATAATCCTAAATTGATCGATGCAACTTTGTACATCTCCATGAATCATATTGAATTCCACTATTTAAAATTTAAATTAAAACATTTTCCTCTTATTTCAGTCTATGCTTTGAACCTTTATCACACATTTTAACTGAAACTCTGCTTACTGAGTATCTATAGGACACTGTATTGGTACTAAACCCATTTGGATTAGGCTTGCTGACTTTCCTCTCCCTTGAAAGTCTGCAGAGTTACACGCTTTTATTTTTCCTCACATTTTGTTGTAGAACATCTGTGCCTTGTTCCCCTTCCCCAGCCCCATTATTATACACTTCCAAAGTACTGTCCTGCCAATAACTAGTGACAGGGTATTTCAAGTTTTAAGGTAGTATTAAAATGATAATATTCCTTAGATTTAGGTTATGATTTCCAAGCCATATTTGAATTGCTTCTTACATCAGTCATAAGCAGCAGTAATAATTTCTTTAAGTTAAGAAGACTCAGAAATAGTCAGGAACAAGGAAACTGACAGAACGGTTGACTTATAAAGAATATTTACTGAACTACATTGTTTAACATACAAATATACAGAACCACTGCAGATAGACAGTTTTGTGCCTAAACATATGTGACAGACAGAACATAGAAGGAAATTTATTGTTTTAAAGGAGAAAAGGGCTCCTTTCTTTCATCATTGGATGTGAGACAATGCATCATTGGATGTGAGACAATGCAAGCTTACAATATAGATCTGGGCACGAGAATCAGCCTGTGAAAAGTATAGATTTTGCTTTCTACTTTAAAGACTTTCTTCACTTGCTTCATTGTTGCCTTGTAATTTTTCAGCCAGTGCAACTTTTTAATCATGAAGAAGACTCAGAAGACTTTATAGGCAACTTTGCAGCTCAAGGTAGATCCTTATTCTGGGATTTGCACTGTGAATCCTGGATACTAAGGCAGTAGGAAGGTTTGAGGACTAAATGAAAGGTAAGTTTAATAATAAAGAAAGGCAAATGAAAAGAAACAGTCACATACATTATTTCATAATTCAGGAGATAACTTTTAAAAAAATGATAATCTGTTTTTTTAAATTATGAGATTGGACAAGTTTCCATCCTTTTACATTTATGTAATAAATATATATGTGAATATAAACACAGATGGGATACCATGAGGCAGAGATAACATATTATAGTGCCATGGTTTTAAAACTAGAAAACTTCCATCTTTGATGTCAATAAATTAAATTACATTATAAATAGTGGTTTGCTTTAAATTTAGAAAGAAACTACAAAATATAATCTTCCTTCTGCATGGAATACCCACAACTTCATTTTTTTCCTATTAGAATATTACTTGTAATTAAATTCCTGTTCAAGTGTTAGTGATTCAATAAAGCTCTCCTTACAGTGTAATCATCATTATGACCAGTCTATGTTCCCCTCAAACTGTCCATACATTGGTTTCTTCTTAAAAATAGGTCATCATCTTATTATCTATGAGCATATCTGTGCCATTAAAAAAAAAACCTAAATATTTGGAAAATACTAAATATTGAATGAAAGGACACTTAATAATAGGAGTCTATTATTTTGAGACTAAAACAACCAAATAAATATAGAGGCACCTATATTAATATAAAAATTATACCAAAATCATTAAGCATTTAAGTGTAAAAATAAACAATAAAAACTATAAAATATATGTGAATATCCACATAATATAATTATATGTTTAGGGTTTCCTAAGCATACTACCAAGGTAAGTCTATAAATAAAACCATTCATTTGACTGTATAAAAATTTTAAAGCTTTTGGATATAAAAGTAAGTTAAAAGGCAAAAATTCTATATAAGGTATGCATGCTATCTCACACACACACAAATATGTAAAATGGGTCTTAATTATGTGCAAATTTAAGTGAAATACACATGACAACAACAAAGAACACATGCTCCACACTTACAGGAAGGACTTTCATTCCACTTATTTCACTCATACTTCTGGATAAAGATGATTCTAAGGATTGAGTGGCAATGATTATGAGAAATATGCTATGTACTTGATGATTAAGTTTTGTTAGTTTAAGGTAAATTTTAAAATAGATTATTTTATATACATGATAAACCAATTATTGAAATTTATGTAAAGTTTAAGTAATACAAGGTGCATACGTTTTAGAGATCTGCTATAAAATGTTATGCTTTTAGTTAATAACAATGTACTGTACACTAAAAATATTGTTAAAAGGGTAGACCTCAGAGTAGGTGAAAGTTATACGCAGCTTCTCCCAGGACCAAATCGAAATTATAGAACAATCAACCTGAATAGCCAAGTGAAGAATATCTTAACAGAAGACTTATAACTAAGGAGATGCAAAGAAGCCATGTTGAGGCTTGTAGGAAGACTGCAGACATGAGAAGAGCTGACCTCACATCTATATGCAGTGGGTGAGAATCTGGAGGTATAGCTCAACTACAAAGATTCCCCCTGAGAAGTGATGAGTCTCAGGCTCATTCTGGTCTCGCCAGTGCAGAGCATCAGTGCTGGAAAGAGGAGCCCACATAACATCTGGCTGTGAAAATAAGCAAGAATTCCATCTGCCTGGGTGAGGCAGGAGATCACTAGAAATGTAGATTCCCTCTTAAATGAACCAGAGCACAAAATCTTGTTTGCAGACACTTAACCTGGGCACCACCAGAAGACCAGAGCTTGGAGCAGACTTGATTTATATCAGGAGAGATTAGGTTGTATGGCTTCAGGGAGAAGGCCGAAGGGATACCTGCCAATGTCCCTTTGTGAGTCTCTCCCACATCACCCACAGATGTCATCTTCTCTGGGTGGAGAATATAGCATCAGTCTGGGGAGGTGGGCCAGCCCCATTCTCCAAATTTCCTGTGGCCTTGTCAAGCTCATGCCCTGTGAAGAAATATGCTGCTAAAACCAGCCTAGGACCTCATTGCAGTCTTTCTTAAAGGACTCTGGAGGAAATCTGGACAAGTTCAGAAAGTGTCAAAGACACCCAGGAATAGATTGATTGGAGTGGCTTTAGTTTGAGGGTCACTTTTTTGTTCATACCCAACCAGCACTGTCTCCTCCACATCAGCCTGGGGAGTTGTACTAGGATTACTGTCCCAGCTCCCTGAGGCCCTGTTCCACCAAATGAACTCTGTGAAGTAGTCTCTATTGACTATGGCCAGCCTGAACATGCATTACATTCTTTCTTGAGGGACTCTCAATAAGCACTGAGCAGACACAGGAGGGGTTAGAAATGCACATATGGAGAGACTGAGTTTTATGGACTTGTGTGGCTTTTGGGTGGGGGCTATTTTTCCCCGTGCACCCTGACTAGTGCCCCCATTCCTGGGCAAATTCCTCCCTCCACATGGAAAAATCATAATTTGTTTTAACCTGATAAAGTTTAGTGGCTTCACCCTAATCACTCCCTGAAAATCTTCCCCAATACAAATGTTTGTAGGCCCTGGGGTGAGGGCAGTGACTAGCCTTGGTGTAACCATAGACTTACTCTGAGTGACCTCAGATGCAGCTCTGGCGCTGAGTTTGAATCTGTATCAATACAGTGACACCACTTGCTGATACCTGGTGACTCAGTGAGAATCTGCCTCATGAAATTTGAATACCAACAGAGGCTCCTTCAGTGACTGTGCCTAACAGGCAGCCAGCAAACTGAGGTGGATCTCAGTGTTCCTCGGGTATTTTGTGGATCTACTCAAAGTTCAGTACTGGTGAAAGCCAGACTTGAGAGAAACTTGAAATTTCCCATGCACACCCAGTCACAGCAGATGCAGCCATGAATCATGGATCACTTTGTAGCTCCTAAAAATAACACATGGTAGGTAACAGGCAACATCTAACACTGACCTGCACCAGAGTCCATCCTAAGAGTTCCCAGACCAATGAACGTAGTGGTTGACCTTGACCACATCAGAGCATGATCAAAGCTCCAAAAGTGGCACACCCAAAGGGAGATCTCAGCAGAAACCAGACCTGCTGAATCAAATTTCAATTTGTAGGGGCAACCCCCATACAGCAGCTCCTAGAGAGTTGTCAGGGTCAGTCTTCACAGTCAGCCACCTTAAGGGTCAACTCAACCCAGGAATGGACAAACAGCAAGCAAGGCTCAACTACCACAGGAGAGCTCATAACCCACAGAAGGAACATTCAAGGAGCACCTAACTCAGGTGATCAGGGAGACTGGACCACTGAGCCTATAGTACTACTACTACATAAGACCACCCTACTAAGCCTGGGAGACATAGAAAATTTATCTAATACACAGAAACAAATAGAGAAAGGTAGATAAAATGGGGAAAAAAAAAACATGCCCCAAATTAAAGAACAGGGGAAATCTTAACAAAACAACTAAATGAAATGGAGACAGACAATCTGCAAGATAAGTGTTTTTAAAAAATGATTCTAAGGAAGGTCAAAGAAATTAGGGGAAGAATGAATGAGCTCAGTGAGAACTTCAACAACACAAAATAGTAAGCATTAAAAAGGACATAGAAACCATAAAAATAAGCAATCAGAAATAAAATATGCATTATTTTCAATTAAAAATACACTAGAAGGAATCAATAACAGATTATATGAAGCAGAGACTTGAGTAGATATTTGAATGGCAGGGTAGCAGAGAGCCTCTAATCAGAACAGAAAAAAGAAAAAGAATTTTTAAAAATGAAAATAGTTTAATAGTCCTCTGGGAGAACTTCAAACATACCAAATTTGTGTAATAGGAGTACCAGAAAGAGAAGAAAGACAGAAAGGTATTGAAGATACAATGACTAAAGACTTGCTTAATGTGGTTAAAAAAAAAAAAGCCTGCAAATCCAGGAAGCACAGAGAGTCCCAGAAAAGAGGACCTCAAAGAGGTTCACATGAAGACACATCATAATTAAAATGGCAAAGAAGGAATTGTAAAAGCAACAAGAGAAAGATAGCTAGTTACCTAAAAGGGGACTCTCATAAGACTGCCTGCTGATTTCTCAACAGAAACATTTCAGACCAGAAATAATTGACATGAAATATTCAAAGTAATGAGAAGCAAAGACAGACAACCAAGACTACTTTAATCAGCAAGGCTATCATTTATAATTAAAAGAGAAATAAAGAGCTTCCCAGGCAATAAAAAGCTAAAGGAGTTCATCACCACCAAACCAGTATTGAAGGAAATGTTAAGGGGATTTTTTTTAAGACAAAGAAAGGGAAAAGAAGAGGGACAGATATGTATAACAAAATGGCAATATATAGGTACCTATCAATAACCCTTTAAATATAAATATATTAAGTGCTCCAATCAAAAGACATAAGGTAGCTAAAGGATAAGAAACCAGGCTAGCATAAATGCTGTCTACAAGAGACCAATTTCAGAGTAAGAGAAACATACAGACTGAAATTAAAGGGATGGAGAAAGATATTCATGCAAAAGGAAACCAAAAAGAAGCTAAGGTAACAATATTTGTATCAGACAAAATAAACTTTAAAAATAATGGCTATATTAAGAGACAAGAAGGTCATTACATAATGATAAAGGAATCAATTCAACCATGGGATATAAGCCTTGTAAATATTTATGCACCCAACATAGGAGCAACTAAATATATAAAGCAAAACTTAATGGACACAAAGGGGGAGATCGACAGTAATACAGTCATAAAAACAGACTTTACCACCCATCTGACATCAATGGATAGATTATCCAGACAGAAAATCAACAAGGAATACGTGGCCTTGGACAACACAGTGGATCAGTTGGATTTAATTGATATTTTCAAAGCCTTTTACTCCAAAACAGCAGAATATACATTCTTTTAAAGTGCGCATAGAACATTTTTTTCAGAATAGACCACGTGTTTGAATGCAAAACAAGTGTCAATAAATTTAGGAAGGTTGAAATCAATTCTAGCATGTCTTCAACCATAATAGTATGAAATTAAAAATCAGTTACAAAAAGAAAACTGACACAGAAACACATGGAGGCTAAATAACATGTTACTAAACAATGAGCGGGTAAACAATGAGATCAAGGAAGAAATCAAAACATGCCTTGAGACAAATGCAAATAAAAACACAACAAAAAAATTTATGGGACACAGCAAACACAGTCCTAAGAGAGAAATTTATAGCATTACAGGTCTACCTCAGAAACAAACAAACAAACAAAATCTCATATAAACTATCTAACCTTCCACCTAAAGGAACAAGAAAAAGTACAATAAACAAAGCCCAAATTTAATAGTATGGATCAGAGGGGAAATGAACAAAATAGAGTCTAAAAAAAATATGAAATATCAGTAAAACCAAGAGCTGGCTCTTTGAAAAGATAAACAAAATTAATAAACTTTAACCAAGAAGAAAATACCTCAAATAAATAAAATCAGAAATTAAAGGTAAGTAATAACTGATACCACAGAAATACAGAGGTTTGTCAGTAAATATTATGAACAACCATAGGCTGATAAATGGGATAATTGGAAAAAATGGGTAAATTCTTAGACACATACAATTTTCCAAAACTGAATTAAGAAGAAACAAAATCTGATCACATGAATTACAACCAATAAAATCAAAGCAATAATAAAAAAACTTCCAACAAACAAATATCCTGGGCCAGATGGCTTCACAGGTAAATTTTACGAATATTCAAAGAAGAACACCTATTCTCAAACTATTCCAAAAAATTTAGGAAGAGAGAAATCTCCCAAGCTCATTCTATGAAGGCAGCACTATATTAATTTCACTACCAGATAAAAACACTACAAAGAAAGAAAATTATAAACCAACATCTTTGGAGAACATAGATGCAAAAGTCCTCAACAAAATATTAGTAAATCAAATTCAGTAATATATTAAAAATATCATATACCATGATCAAGTTGTATTTATTCCTGGGATGCACAGTTGGTTCAATATCTGCAAATCAGTTATAGTGATATAACACATAAACAAAATGAATAATAAAAATGAGATCAGAAACAAGTCATGGATACCCATTTTCATCAATTTTATTCAACATAATGCTGGAAGTTATAGCCACAGCAATCAGAGAAGATATAAAAACCATCCCAATTTAAAAGGAATGAATAAAACTGCTATTATTTGTGATGGCATCATACTGTATATAGACAACCTAAAGATCCACCAAATAACTACTAGAACAGATAAAAGAATTCCGTAAGGTAGCAGGATGCAAACAAATATTTAGAAATTAGTTGCATTTTTATACACTAATAATGAACTATCAGAAAGGGAACCTAGAAAACATTCCCATTTACAATTGCCTCAAAAAAATGATAAAATACATAGCAATAAATATAACCAGGAAGTTAAAGACCTGTACTCAGAAAATTATAAGACATGGAAGAAAGAAATTAAAGAAGATACAAATAAATGGAAGCATATATCATGCTCATAAATAGAAAAAAATCAACATCATTAAAATTTTCACACCATCCCAGCAATTTATAGGTTTAACACAATTTCTACCAAAATACCAATGACATTTTTTTTTGCACAGAACTAGAACAAATAACCGCAAAACTTATTTGGAACCACAAAAGACCTCAAAAAGCCAAAGCAATCTTGGGAAAGAAGAACAAAGTTGGAGGAATCATGACACTTGATATCACACTATACTACAAGGCTAAAATAATCAAAACATCCTGGTTCTGGCATAAAAACAGATACATAGATCAATGGAACAGAATAGAGAGCCCAGAAAAAAACTAAGGTCTATATGGTCAATTAATATATGACAAAGCAGGCAAAAGCATATAATGCAGTAAATAAAGTCTATTCAATATATGGTGTTGGGAAAATTGGACAAATACATGCAGCAAAAATATGAAACTAGACCACCGTCTTACACCTTAGGTAAGAATAAAATCAAATTGGATTAATGATAAATGTAAGATTGAAGACCAAATGCTCCTAGAAGAAATCATGGGTAATAAAATTTCTCGCATTTCTCTTAGCAGTATTTTTCCTGGTATATCTTTTCGGGCAAGGGAAACAAAAGATAAAATAAACAATTGGGAGGACATCAAACTAAGCAGTTTTTGCACAGCAAAGGAAACCATAAATAAAATGAAAAGATAAACTGCTGAGTAGGAGTACATGGTCACCAATGATACATTCAATAAAGGATTATTATTCAAAAATTATAATGAACATACAACTCAACAGCAAAAGTAAAATAAAATAAAATAAAATAAAATAAAATAAAATAAAATAAAATAAAATAAAATAAAATAAAATTGAAGAGGACCTGAATAGACATGTCTCCTAAGAAGACGTACAGATGGCCCATAGACATATAAAAAATAGATCAACATCACTAACCATCAGAGATGCAAATTAAAGCCACAATGAGATATCACCTCACACTAGTCAGAATGGCCATCATTAATAAATCAACAAACAACAAGTGCTGGCAAGGATGAAGAGAAAAGGAAACCCTAGTACAGTGTCGGTGAGAATGCAGACCAGTGCAGCCACTGTGGAAAACAGTATGGAATTTCCTCAAAAAATTAAAAATGAAACTACCTTTTGATCCAGAGATTCCACTGCAGGGAATATACCCTAAAAATCCCGAAACACCAATTCAAAAGAACTTTTGCACCCCTATGTTCATGGCAGCACTCTTCACAATAGTCAAGTGCTGAAAACAGCCTAAGTGCCCATCTGTAAATGAGTGGACCAAAAAACTGTGGTACATTTACGCAATGGAATATTATGCAGGAGAAAGAAATGAAAAACTCCTACCTTTTGTGGCAGCATGGATAGAACTGGAGAGTATTATGCTAAGTGAAATAAGTCAGGCAGTGAAAGACAAATACTATATGATCTCACCTATAAGAGGAATCTAATGAATGAAAGAAACTCACAAACAAAATAGAACTACAAGCGTGGAATCATGGAGCAGACTGAAAGTAGCTAGAGGGAAGCTGGGAGGGGGATAATAGTTGAAAAAGGGGGAAGGGACTAGACAAACAACCTGTAAGGATGACTATAAACATGGACAGCAGTGCGAGAATTCTCTATGGGAGTGGAGGGTGGGATGGGCAGAGGAGAGCAAAGGGGGATAAATTGGAACAAGTCTAATAGAATAACAATAAAAAATTAAAAATTAAAATATAAAACAACAAAAAATAAAAATAAAAAAGTAAAAATTGGGCAACGGACCTGAATAGACACTTCCCCAAAAAGTACATATGTATGACCAATGGACATATGAAAAGATGCTCAACATCACTAATCATCAGAGAAATGCAAATTAAAATCACAATGAGATATTATCTCACACCTGTCAGAATTGCTGTCATCAATAAATCCATAAGCAACAAATATTGGAGAGGATATGGAGAAAAGAAATCCACATGCACTGTTGGTGGAAAGGAAGATTAATGATGCATCCACTGTGGAAAACAGTATGGAGTTACTTCTAAAAATTAAAAATTGAGCTGTCTTATGACCCAGAAATTCCACTTCTGGGTATATATCTGAAGAAAGCCCCAAAAAACTAATTTGAAAGAATATATACACCCTTATGTTCATTACAGCATTATTTACAATAGCAAAGATATTGAAGCAATATAAGTGCCCATCAATAGACAAATGGGCAAAAAAGTGTTGGTATACATACAATGGAATATTAATCTGTCATCAAAAGAATTTTATCTCATTACTTGCGATAGCATAAATGGATTTAGAGAGCATTATATTAGGTGAAATAAACAGATAAAGAAAAATTTCACTATGGTTTCACTTACATGTGAAATCTAAAGAGCAAAATAAATTAATAAGTAACTTTTAGTTGCATTTCCTTCTAGTCTCATCTTTGTAGTTTTACACATGAGTGTGGGGGGGTTTGTATCTGTAATATTTAGTAATTATGTTTTTATAGCCTTTCCATATAAAACTTCATCAAATGCAGTCAATTCTTTACCACTTTCTAGATGAAGTACAGAGTGTGCAGCTTTGCATTCAAGGGTTCTCCTTCGCAGGCCACCATCTACCTTTTCAGTTTATTTTTAGTACTGCTTTGGAGTTAATCTGCATTAGCTCAAATCCCTATCTCCACATGTTAGTAATTATGTGGCTTTTAATGAGTAAATTCTCCATCTTCAGATTCTTTTTCAGACTCTTCACCTACAAAATGGCTATAATAATAATTATCCTACAGGATTATTTTAAGATGGTTGCATTATATGTGTTTCATAATAATCACCCTATAAATATTAACTATTATTTAACAAACCGGAATTATTACTCATTCTTCCTAAATATGTTCCATGATTCATATTTCATCTTGGAGCACACTTGTGTTATTTTTCCTTTCTTCTTTACATTCCCACCTGTTAAAATATTAGCTATCTTCAAGGTCAACATCAAATAAAACTTCCTCTATGTTCCTATTCAAATAACATATTTGAATTTTTTAAATATATTTCACACATTCCTGTGTAATTACTGTTATTACATGTATATTCTGTCTGGTGTTATAGTTACATATAAATTCCTTTCTTTTTCTATTGAATTTAAATAATTTAAGAGTAAAACTAGTTTGTACTTATTCTTAACCCATTCAGAATCTAGCACATTTATTTGTAACATAAATTAAATGAAGTAACAATTTAAAGTTTGTGTTTAAAAGAATCTTTAAAAATTATCTGATATATAATGTTTTTATGCATTTGTAAGTAGGAAAATTAGTCCAAATATATCTTCATTCTATTATATACCCATTATTAACAAATGTTTATTGATTTCATTCCATGTCTTTGATCATGTAGAAATACTGGAAGATAGAAAAAGTCCCTGTTCTTGGGAAGTTATTATTCTAATGAAGGATGAAACACTATAAAGAAGCCAACAGATAAATGAGATAATCCCAGTATAAGAAGAAACTAACTCAGATAAAATGGTGGTACCTAAGCGAGTAGAGTCCATTTATGTTGGTGTGGGGAGGTTAGTTATCCAAGATGACATATGGAAGAAAAGAAGAAAACTAAACTAAACTCTGGGTCATTTGTACCATAGACACAACAGTCTATACTTCCAAGGAACCTGAATAGAAGACAGTTTGATTGTTATAGAAACAGCAAGATAGTCAAAAGCAACCATAATATAGTGAACAAGTGGTGTGGGTTATAATAGGTGAAGTTGGAAAAGTAGATACAAATTTATTCATGGACACCCTAAAAAATTGTATTTTTAGATTTTACTACAAGGATAATGATAGAGCACTGGAAGAGAGTAATATCCTACTTTGGGTTTGGCCAGTGGGAAGCACCAGCAGAAGTCTGGATAAATAAAGGGGAGTAAAAAATACTGATTTCTACTCCCCACCCTCCAACCTTGCTCAGAAGGGTCTGGTATGAATGCAACCTAATCTGACATCTCTTACCTAGTTCTACTCTTACTCTAGTCAGCTTTCTCTGAGCACAGTACTTTCTCCCCTTGAGCCTCCAGGTCTAAACATGGTAATGGTTATTGGCTACTAAGTAATCCCAAGGTGCTTCAGTATTATTTGTTCGCTTAGCTATGCCCACATCTTTGCGAAATGACCTTCATAAGCACCTTTTTGGCTACAATCTCTAAACCAGCTGTTTCTGCTGGGGCACTGGTTGATGTAGAGGATTTGCAAAAGTGCCAGGTCTGCAAGACTGGGAGGTATAACATGGGGCCCTCTGTGTCTATTTGAAGGCTAAATCCATGAGGCCTTTTCCATGTCTCATAAAAGTTGAAAATAAAGTTAACATCAGTAACTTCTATTCCTCTAATGATTTAATAATCTTTTGAGACAGCACTTTTAAGGAATATCTCAGGAGAACTGTCTCTGTAGGAAGTCCTTTGCTGCCTCCATCAAATTCTGGTGTGTCTTAGCTAATTGAGTGCCTTTATGAACCATACAAAAAATCTCACTCCATCAGCCTTGTCAAAGAGGTCCAAAGACATAGTGATTCTTTGGCTAAATTCCTTGCTATCCTCTGTAGCTAAGCAAGATTGAAAGGGATTCCAACTATATTTAGTCTATTATATATATTTACATATATATGTAATTTAATTTATTATATATAATATACATGTATATGTATATGTATATTAAATCACAAAAGATATATTATTGTTCTTCATCTCAAATATTTATTTAGGTTTACCAGGCAATTTTAGTCTTTACTTTTTCTTGTATTTTCATGACATCGTTTTCATTCTGCTTGCAGATTTTTGGAGTATTTTTGGTCATTCCTTCAGGTCTGCAGGTTAAAATGTTTTCATTCTTTTTCTTCAAATAATTTAGTTTCACCTGTATTTTTGATGGTTATAAAATGCTAGGTCAAATTAAATTCTTTAAAATTGTTTAAGAATATCATTTTGTCTTGTAGGTTTAGGTTTAGATTCTTCTCTAGGTTTCAGTCTCATTTTTGCTTTTTTTGGAGGTGATCTTTTGTTTTCTTACTTTCCATATTTATTTGGATTTCAACAGCTTTGGTATAATTTGTATTTTTCTAAACTTGTTTAGCAATTGCAGTGCTTATAGAATCTAATTCTAAATTGTTTAATTGGTTTTGAAAGGTTTCCCAAAACCATTCCTTAAATGTCACTCTGTTGAATTTTGTTTCTCTTTCTGAGACTTCAATTACATATATATTTTTATGCACTATAAATTTCTTATCTTCATTTTAATATTTTCCATATTTTCCTCTGTGTTTCATTCTGATATTCTCTACTAAATTATATCAATAAATTGATATTTATTTTAGAATAGTTTTATCTTCTTTTAAATCTCTACTGAGGCTTAATTTTATTCTTTTATTTTTTTCTAAAATTTACATTTGAGTCTTTGTATGGGTTGCATTATCCTTTAGGATATTACTATCTAATCATATATCTTAATCATATTAATCTTAGTATTTGATCTTTTGTCTGATAATACCAGTATCCAGATCACATGTGAATTGTCTTCTTTTCTCTCGTTTATTGTTTATTTTGTCTCATTTCTTGGAATGCCTAATGATTTGGATGCAATTTTATTGAAAAACTTGATATTAAATATGGTAGAAGTTTAGAATAAAGATTCTTCTCCCAGAAAACTAACTTCCATCCTTCCTCTCTTCCTCCCTCCCTCTCTCCCTCTCTTTCTTTCTTTCTTTCTTTCTTTCTTTCTTTCTTTCTTTCTTTCTTTCTTTCTTTCTTTCTTTCTTTCTTTCTTTCTTTCTTTCTTTCTTTCTTTTTTTCTTTCTTTCTTTATTTCTTTCCTTTCTTTCCTTTCCATACTCTTTTTCTTTCTTTCTTTCTTTTTCTTCCTTTCTTTCTTTTTTTCCTTCTTTATACTTTTAGAATCTTTTAGTGTAAAAATATTTTACTTTAGTCCAGTTTGGAATTAATCTGATTTGTAACTGAATTTAGTCTTTGTAAGTACTATTTTATTTTCAAGCCAGCCTTATATTTCAAATGTGGCTCTCCAGTGGTCCCCAAGTAAAAGTCTGCATTGTTTTTTGGTACCCTCCCTTTGGTAGCCCCCACATTACAATTTTGGTGTCCCAGTATAGAGAGATTGTCAAAATTTCTGATCATTTTCTTGTAAGTTGGTCACCACTTATAAATAGATAATTGTTTTGAAAAAAAAAAAGCAGTGTATAATATTGTACATGTGTCTCTAGAATCTTGATTTCTTTATTTTGACAGCAATGATAGATCTGAAATATATTGATTCTTCTGCTCCATGGAACTACTTGAAGTTTTTCTCAACTGCTCAGTTTAACTACTACTTTATCTTAAATTCTCAGCCTTCAAGTTCATCTTACCTAAAAAGCAAATGTCTCCAGAGGAAAAGCAGTGTCAGTGTTGATTCACTTTAATGGATTTCTCTTTCCCAAATCTTGGCCTGTTAAGTCTTCATTGCATGGTTAGCTCTAGATCATACATTTTATCCAAATTTTCTCATTTTTCATTACAGAAGGGTTGATCTGACCTTATTCAGGATCTAGTCTATCTGTGAGAAGTAGATTCTGAATCTTGAAGTCACAATGGAGCTTACATAGTTTCAACTCTCATGTTCGTCATGAACTTCTAAGCCATCTATTTCCAATACTATTCAACCCTGAAATAAATATGTTTTATGGTGGAAAACATACCTACTTTCAACTACTAGATCTGTCATTTACTGACTATGTGACGTCTGGCATGTTATCTAAATTAATCATTAATTTATAGAAGTCATCATTAAAATAAGAATGATAATACAAAGGCGTCGCCACTTAATGCTGTTTTGAAAGTTAAATATGATAATGTTTATGAACTGATTTAGAAATTCTCTTCAAGGACTTCTAATCCCAGTTTTCATAATTTTGCTCGAGTATTATAGAGCTGTGAATGTAATATAAACCATGAAGAAATTCTTAGTATAATTACATATTTGGAACATACTTATACTCTCCAATATTGGCTTTATATAAATTATAATTAAATTGGGCATCCTACATTCTATTGCTCAACCTTATGTTAAAGTAAACAGCACTTGTCATTTTTATTTTCATCTATATGTCTAATCCCACCACTCCCCTAACTTTCCAAGTTTAAATAAATATTATTCTTTGTAATTCTTTTCCAACTTTTAAAATGATTATAAAATGACATAATAATTATAACTATCTCATTAACACTCATGCCTTATCTTAACTATATTGTAATCTTTTGTATATGTACACCACAATTAATATTTTCATTTTATTTCCCAAGGTTTGTCTGGGACAGTATAGATGCTGAAATTATACTTTATTTTTAGCCAAACTTAGCTTCTTGCAATATAAATTTTCTATGACTCTTTTTATTTTTTTCTTACTACTACTACTACACACACACAGAAGTTTCCTAGTGGCCCAAAAAGCAAAATTTAAAATTCTTGATTTGAAAGAGAGGGCTTTCAAAATTATTAATTTCTGTCAGGAATCAAAATTAAGCTACAGTCTAACCTCATCTCTTGCTGTCTTCTAAAAATATGTTGTCCAATACAGTAGCCAGTAGCCACTGACCACACATGGCTATTGAACACTTGAAATATAGCTGGTCTGAACTGAGAGGTATATAAATGTAAAACACACATGGAATTTCAAAGGCTTTGTAGACCCCCTACAAAAGATGTGAAAATAATTAATAATACTGTTTTATATGGATTATACATTAAAATGATGAAAATAATGTTCTTTTTTCTTTAATATGGCTGCTTAAAATTTTAAAGTGTACACATGACTTTCATTGTATTTCTGTCAGACAGCCTTTTTCTGAATTGTCTGGGTTCTTTTCTATAGGTTTATGAGTATAAATTTGCTGCATGATCAACTTTTGCTTATTTATGGAAACAAAGATGAAGTTGGTATATCTATGATGCAGCCCCTGGATCCCAAATGAGAATTACTGTTTTCCCCTTTGTGTTCCTGGAGAATGTTCTAAGTCTAATAAACATATTATAAATGGGACAATCATTGGTGAATGTTTGTCTTCGCCACTAAATTGGGCTTTTCTAAGTAAATACCTAAATTTTATAATGATTCTGATTGATTCTATAACTTAATTATCTATTACCTTTGGTACTATATTTGGCAAATCTATGTGGTGAATAAATGTTTCCATTTCTCTCATGGAATATTTTGGTTCATTCCTGTTTTTTAATCTATCACTTCTTACATTTTCTTAATATAGGTTTTTACAGGATTATTAAAACACTTCCCTGCTATGTTCCCTGGGCCTGGTATTAGTCTACTCTTTCATGTTATCTTCACTTTATTTTTATTCCTGTCTGAATTTTGTAGGGTGCTTTCCTGTGCCTTGTGACTAAAGCCCTGTGACATGCCCTACAGCCTCTCTGCTCAACTGATTTCCTCAATATAAAATATTCTTTTTTGTGTTTAGCACTCTTCTAACACTTAGATGGTCTTAAATTACAAGGACAGCACATATTGTCCTTCTATATTGCAATCTGCAGGACTGCAACTACCATACTGCATCCTTCTATCCCCTGTGCTTCTAACTTCTTTATCAACACATAAGTGTGCACCCATTCCCTGTTCCCATGTACACACTACATAGTATTTTAACTTCAAATTTATGAGACATATCTGTTTTAGTAATCAGTTGAAGCATCATCAAATTTTGAGTATTTAACAGAGAATTTTATCCTTGGTCTTTGGGGATTGGATTTATTGGTTTGTTTATTTTTTAATATTCTGGAAATTAGTCTAATGAAGGTTCTTTAAAAATTAAATGCAATAGTAAATAATGCATTTTACTGGTCAAATAAATATTGTGAGCAATCAATTTGCAAATATAGCTTTGAAATTTAAATAAAGTTAACTTTTATTTATATATTTGAGAGAAGGAGAGAGAGAAACATTTTTTTGTTGTTCCACTTTATTTATGAATTCATTGGTTGTTTCTTGTATGTAGACTGACCCAGGATCAAACTTGCAACCTTGGTGTATAAAAAAAATGCTCTAACCAACTAAACTACCTAGTCAGGGCTAAGAAAGCATTCAAAATTTCCAATTATTTGGCTATATATCAATTGACTGTTTTGTTTTCACTTTGAAATGAGTTTCCTTTATGTCTTCACTACATAAGAAGAGGAGAATAAGGATGCAAATACATGTATAAAAACAAGACCTAGACTTGCCTTTTGCAAGATTACAATTTATTTGGGGAGAGAAGGCAGTAATAAACAGAAATAAATGTCAAAAGCTGTAATAGAGTAAGTGTCACAAGTAAAAAAGTGCTCAGAGCACAAAAAAAGGTAGAAGGTGAATCTTCTTCTAGTTAGAAATGTTTCTAAGTGCTTGGTGGAGGATTGGGGCTTGAGTGAGGTGTTAATGTAAGTAAGAAGTATGAAGGCATTCTAGGTGGGTGCATAGAAGCAGAAGATGACCAAGCAACTTCAGTAAAGAGCATGTTTTCATTGTAGCAGAATGTGTGTGCAAATGTGAAAGGACATAAGGGTAGAGGGATGAGATTATGAAGTCACTTACAATGTTAGGTTTAGTAATTGATCCGGTGGACAGGCAGTGGAGAACTGCTGAAGAATTTCTATCAAGAATGTGATATAAGGAGAGAGTGGGTAGGGTGGATTGACAGGAGAGAGGTAGGTGTTGGAGAGAGAGTTGTTAGATCCATGATGTCAGCTGGTTTTATCCAGTGTGACAAGGGGACAGGAAATTTAGAGAATATGTGTCCATGTTGCATCTGTAGGAACTTATTAGTTCACTCACACTTTCTTTCAAGATTTATCATGTTAATATTTGTTGACAGACATAAATTGAATTAATAATGAATGATAAATCTTTCAAAAATCAACAGTTGAACCAAGAATATTCAATACAATATTCTGTGTCTGTAGCAGGTACTCTGAAAGTTGTGGGGTTTTTTGTTTGTTGTTTGCTTTTTTTAGCACAAATAAATTAAAGAATGACTGACTGGCTCTCCATGTATGATTGGTGTCTGTAACTTCAGGAATGATAATGTATAAAGACTGAATGTTTGCTACACAGATTCCTTCCTATATTTTCCCAAGCTTGAATGTCAATTACAATGGTCAGATCTGCAGGTAAAAACTAAAGGTTTTATCCTATACTCATACATGTAACATTTCCATTTCAAGTACAATTACGTAGAGAGTTAAATCTTTAAAGAATGTCTGTTCTTATGCCAGAATAAGACTGTTTTGACTACAGTGGTCTTATAATACAGTTTGATATCAGGTATTGTGATCCCTCCAGCTTTGTTCTTCTTTCTCAAAATTGTTGCATCTATTCAATGTCGTTTATGGTTCCACATAAATTTTCAAAATGTTTGTTCTGTATCTGTGAAATATGTCATTGGTGTTTTAATAGGGATTGCACTGAATCTATAAATTGCTTTGGGTAGTATGGACATTTTGACGATGTTAATTATTCCAAACCATGAGTATGATATATTCTTCTATTTATTTGTGTCTTCCTTAATTTCTTTCTTCAGTGTTGTATAGTTTTCTGAGTACAGGTCTTTTACATCTTTGGTTAAGCTTATTCCAGGGTACTTTACTTTTCTTGTTGCTATAGTAAATGGGTTTTTTTCCTGATTTCTGATTCTGATATTTCATTTTCGGTGTACAAAAATGCCTTTGATTTCTGATTATTGACTTCGTATCCTGCTGTTTTGTCAAGTTCGTTTATTAAGTCAAGTAGTTTTTTGGTGGAGCCTATAGGGTTTTCCAAGTACACTATGTCATCTATGAACAATGACAGTTTTACTTCCTCCTTTCCAATTTGGATGCCTTTTTCTTTTTCTGGTCTGATAGCTGTGGCTAGGACTTCTAATATTATGTTGAAAAGAAGTGGTGAAAGTGGACACCCTTGTCTTGTTTCCAATCATAGTGGGAAAGATTTTAGTTTTTGCCCATTGTATATAACGTTGGACATAGGTTTCTTGTACATAGCCTTTATTATGTTAAGTATGCCCCCTTTATTCCCATTCTGCTGAGTGTTTTTTATCATAAACGAGCGCTGTACCTTATCAAATGCTTTTTCCGAATCTGTTGATATAATCACGTGATTTTTATGTTTCTTTTTGTTTATGGGACATGTTACATTTATTGATTTGTAAATATTGTACCTTTCTTGATCCTTGGAAAGAATCCCACTTGATCATGGTGGATGATCTTTTTAATGTATTGCTGGGTGCAGTTTGCCAATATTTTGTTGAGGATTTTAGTGTCTATGTTCATCAGTGATGTTGGACTGTAGTTTTCTTTCTTTGTTGTGTCTTTATCTGGTTTTGGGATCAGGATGATGCTGGCCTTATAAAGAGAGTTTGGGATTCTTCCCTTTTCTTGGATTTTTTGGAATAGTCTGAGAAGCACAAGGGTTATCTCTTCCTTAAATATTTTGTAAAATTCTCCCATGAAACCATCTGGTCCAGGGATTTTGTGTGCCTCGAAGTTTTTGATTACTGCTTCAATTTCACCAGATGTTATCAGTCTGTTCAGGCTTTCTACCTCTTCTTCATTCAGTTTTGAAAGGTGACATTTTTCTAGAAATTTTTCCATTTTACCCACATTTTCAAATTTCTTGGCATATTGTTGTTCGCAGTAATTTCTCACAATCCTTTGTATCAGTTGTAATTTCTCCTCCTTCATTTCTGATTTTATTTATTGGTGCCCTCTCCCTTTTTCTCTTGGTGAGTCTGCTTAAAGGTTTGTTGATTTTGTTTGTCTTTCCAAAGAACCAGCTTCTGGATTTTTTGATCCTTTGAATCATTCTTTTGGTCTCTATGTCATTCAGTTCTGCTCTGATTTTGATTATGTCCTTTCTTCTGCTTGCTCTGGGTTTTGTTTGTTGTTGTTTCTCCAGTTCTTGTAGATATAAGGTTGGTTATTTATTTGAAATGTTTCTATTGTTTTTATGTAGGCCTGTATTGCTATGAACTTTCTTCTCAGGACTGCCGTCTCAGGACTGTGTCCCATAGCAATGGGAATGTTTTATGTTCATTGTCTTTTGTTTCCAAAAACATTTTGATTTCTTCTTTGATCTCATTAGGTCTATTCTTTGCTTAATAACATACTGTTCAATCTCCATGAGTTTGAATGTTTTTGAGTTTTTTTCCTTGAGGTTGGTTCCTAGTTTTAAGCCCTTTGGTCTGAGAAAATGCTTGATATGATTTCAATTTTTCTTAAACTTGTTGAAGCTTGTTTTGTGTCTTATCATGTGGTCTTTGTAAATGTTCCATGTGCATTTGAGAAGAATATGTAGTTTGCTTCTTTGGGATGAAAGATTCTATATATGTGAGTTAACTCCATTTGATCTAACACATCTTTCGGTTCCACAATATCCTTGTCAATATTTTTTTTGGATGATCTTTCCATTGTTGATGGGTGTTATAATACCCCACTATAAGTGTGTTGTTGTCTATAACTTTCTTGAAGTCCTCCAGGATTTTCTTTACGTATTTGGGTCCTCTATGTTGGGTGCATATTGATTTACATGTTCATGTCTTTTTGATGGAGTCCAGAAATGAGCCCATGTCTCTGTGGTCAATTAATATTCAAAAAGGTGGTAGAAGCATAAAATGGAGTAAAAATAGCCTCTTCAACAAATGGTGTTGGGAGATCTGATCAGCTACATGTACAGAAATGAAATTTGACCACCAACTTACACCGCACACAAAAATAAACTCAAGATGGATAAAAGACTTAAATATAAGTCATGATACCATAAAGATCCTAGAGGAGAACATAGGCAGGAAAATCTCAGATGTTCCATGCAGTAATATTTTCACTGATAAGTCCCCTAGAGCAAGGGACATAAAGAAAAGATTAAGCAAATGAGACTTCATCAAAATTAGAAGCTTCTGTACTGCTAAAGAAAACATCAACAAAATGAAAAGGGAACCAACCATATGGGAAAATATATTTGCCAATGATACCTCAGGCAAAGGGTTTCGTCTCCAAAATATATAAAGAACTCACACAACTCTGCTCTAGGAAGACAAACAATCCAGTTAAAAAATGGGCAAAGGACCTGACACTTCTCCAAGGAGGACATTCACAGAGCCCAGAGATACATGAAAGGATGCTTAGCACAATTTACAAAAACCAAGTGCTGGAAGCAACCTAAGTGCCCATCAGTAAATGGGTGGATCAAAAAACTGTGGTAAATTTACACAATGGAATCCTACCCTGCAGAAAGAAAGAAAGAGCTACTACCTTTTGCAACAGCATGGATGGAACTGGAGAGCATTATGCTAAGTGAAATAACCCAGGCAGTGAAAGACAGATACCATATGATCTCACCTATAAGTGAAAACTAATCAACAAAATAAACAAGCAAGCAAAACATAACCAGCAACATTGAAATAAAAAACAAGCTGACACTAATCAGAGGGGAGGAGGGAAAGAGTTGACGGGGGAAAAGGAGGGGAAGGATCATCAAGGAACATGCATAAAGGACCCATCAACAAAACCAAATAGGGGAAAGATTGAGGGTGAGAGGTGGGGAGGGGTGGGGTTGCGGAACCTGGTGGTGTGAAAATGCTGACCCCCCCAAAAAAAACAAACAAACCCAGAAATAGATGGGAGAGGCTAAGAATAGTATAAGAAATTGAGAAGCCAAAGAACTGATATATACAACCCATAAACATGAACTAAGAGGTTTGGGGATGATGGGATGGGGTGCAGGACAGAGGGCTAAAGGGGAGAAAAAATGAGACTACTATAATAGCATAATCAATAAAATATACCAAATAAAGAAAGAAGAATTCCTGGTGTTGTAAATCCAGTCTGCTGATTTCACAAGTTGTAGAAAACCAACTAGACTAAACGGCCGTTGTCCAGATCAAAACTTAAGTCTGCTTCAGGTCACAGCAGAAATGCTGTCCAGGCCAAGTTGCTATTCCATGCATGTTGAGCCTCCAGGAAGCAGCTATAGGTGCTGTCCAATAATATATAACTAGGATTGATGTTTTATCACCCTTTTGGACCTTTCTTCCTACTGTGAAAAAGGCATACAACATTTCATTATGTTAATGGGGAATGAGAGGCACAAATAAAGTGCTTGGTTCATACTGGGTACCTGTAAGAAAAGAATATTTTTAAATATCTGTAGGTGGTTCACTAACACAGGTAATTGAGTTTCAACATATTTCTCCTTTGAGCCTTTCCACGGATTTTCTGTCACACCATTAAGTAAGGAGGGAAATAAGAAACGAACCCTTTTAAGGAAGTATTCCCTTCCTTAGTATGATCCTTTAAAAAAGTACTTTGTTAAGTTGCTTAATGCTCCCTTTTATAGCAATCTTTTTTTAAAAAAAACTCAATAAGAAGCAACCCCCAGTTTTAGAGAAATAGCAAAGGTGTTAACACTCCCACTTAAAGTAAGTGACAGAGATATTTCATAAAAGAGCAGAGGACTTTTTCAAGGCAGTGTGCACAGTGATGACATGAGCACCCCTCCGTGTGCATTAGGAGGACAAATAGCTCTCTTGGTAATGCTAAACATGTGTAAGTTATAACCTTCCCTCATGAAAAAGGATTTTCTTTCCTCTCTTTATTGTAATCATATGCCTTTCAGTGCAGGCTTACTTTAGCTTTCATCTACATTAAGAATTGTTGGTGCTAAGGGATGCATTTAAAATTAGGGATTTTTTTTCTCTTGCTTTCCCTGGTTTAATAAATCTATACATGCTTTTCTTTAAAAGGAAAGAACTGGGACTTTGGAGCCCAAGCATTGTGACAGTCTCTTGTTTCTATTTCCCAGTACATGTTTCCTCTCAAATCTCCAGTGATCATGGAGGCTACCAAGGCAAGCTCTCAACAGTGTGAATATAACAGAAGACAGTGTTCACAATAGAATGGAATGAGGCATGAGGCAGGATCACTTTATTTTTTTTCAGATTAGTTGACATATAACATTATGTAGTTTAAAGTGTACAGCATGTTGATTTGATACTTTTATATCTTGTGAAATGATTACCAGGATTTATTCCTGCCCTATCTAGTTCAAGGGATATAAAATGAAAAGTTGAAAGTTCCTAAAACATTCTATCAGGGCATGATTCTTATAAATGGGTAAATCAAAACCCTGATGGTTTGCCTGACTCTCCAAAGAAGAGACAGGCAAGAGACAATAATGTGGTTCTAGGCTCAGCCACTTAGACCATAACTCCCCAAGTCTCTGTGCCATATTACTGGGTCTCACACACTTTGTCCATTTCATTAACTCAGAAGACAGTACAATCAGGCCCATACACCAATTTCAATAACACGAGTGTACACCTGAAACTAATACAAAATCACATTGACTGTCAACAGTAATTAAAAAATTTAATTTTAAAAAAGCACTGGAAATCCATTCTAATATGTTAAGAAAAGAATAAGCAATAATTCAATAATATTTTTAATAATAAAAGTAAGTAAGTCAAATTTGTTTTTCTTTCTTCCTACAAGAAATACTATCCAAGGAACTTTCACTACAGTTGTCCTTCGCCACTGAGGTACTAAGTAACCAAATGAGGAGCACGCACAGTCTTGTTGAGCATCTCAGCATATGGAAAAGCATCATGACACCTCCCTCTAAAACAGAAGGTTACAAGTATGTCTGTGCAAGGAATGCAAAGAACAGAAAGACATCTTTTGGAGATGAACACAATAAGGAAACAGTTCGGGAGCTACTGCATTATCTTTTGAGTTATGAGGAATGTTCACATAAATTCCCTGGCCAGGTAGTTCTCAAAAAGTTAATTCCCAGTGGGTGAATACCAGTTTTGTGGGACTTAGTTTGGGGAGCCCTATCTTACATTCCATATGCTGAAAAAATTGCACTTTCATGAAGACTACCTCAGAGAAATAATGCACTTTCGGATCTTTGGAACAACACCATCCAGTTTCTAAGCTAACCCATTTTTCCTTAACACTTGAACTTACCTCTATCACTGTGTTCATTTCACAGGTATTTACTCTAAATTAGACTGTTAAAGGCATTAATTTATGATTTAATCTATGTGTTTTTCATTGCTTGGCTTTTTGAAGAATGCAAGCTAAAAGAGTATGCATTATAAATGCCACTTAACTGTCTTGGAGCAGATGCTGGAGTAAGATGTAGATGTGGGTAGTTGGCTTAATTGCAAATATCCTGGTACCGGGGTTTGTGATGCACAGCAAAGGATGGTCTTCTGCAAGGTCACTGTGCTTCAGACCCTGTGTTTAACTGTTCTGGGTTCTCTGTGGGGATGGCAATGTCCCACCAGCCCACGCTGAAGGAGCTGTTGGACCTGCTGAGGCTACTCAAGTCACTTCCTGCACTATTTAGAGGTCAGTGCCTGGGTAGCATGGAGTGATTGGAAGTGCAGGGAACTGATCCACCATGCTACAATGGATATCTGATCAATGAAGGCATGAAGTTCTGGAAACGAGCCAGCTAGAGTAAAGCTCTGACAGTGAAAATATTGAGCAGCACTTTCATATAAATATATAATCTTGAAAATGATTTTACTTTCTAAGAGAGGGAGAAAACCATTTCGTATTAGTTAAACAGACAAATACAAATACAATATATTTTTATATCGAGTAACCTAAATGAAAACAGCTTTAAGCATTATATTTATTGCTAATATTTTAAATATTTCAGTCCCCCATTAGACTGAAATATTTAAAGAATTAACATTATAGGTATTACAACCTTACTTCTGCAGGTACCATACAATAAAAATGAATTTAAATTACAATGAAATTAAGGGTGAGTTAAAAAGAAAAAGAAAAAGGACATCTTTTAGTTGAAAAGTTAAATAAACTTAATTATTTTCTACCTGGAGAAATATTATTTTTAACATTCAAGGTTAAAAATATTTTCACATTAATTTTAATTTGTGTTTAATTTGAATCCTCTTTTAAATCTAGTAATAAATATCTCCTTACCACATATTCTTAAATCCTAACCTATTTCCTTTTTATTTTTATATTTTTAGCTTAAATTGAATCAAATATTTGAAATCTTCCAAATTGTTTTTTCCTGTAGAATGTGTGATATCATTCATTGCTGGAAAGGAGAATCCACTCTGATATTGATTATGTTGTGTTAAATTTTAGATCTTTCTATAAATGTGTGAAGGCTGTAAACACCAGCAATTCCCAGTAGTTTAACAGAATCATTCCTCCTCTGACTACATAATTGCTAAATTGTGCATGTCAATGGCTCCAGGATATTCTGTCCCCTTTGCATCTGGTTATCAAGGAAAACTTGCTATAGAATGGTGTTGTTTGTACGTCCTTTAAGTTAGGAACTCAAAGGTCAAGAGTTGCCAAAAGCATTTTCACTGAGTAACTGCTTCTTTCCCGCTGCTCTGCAAAGCGCCTCACCAATGATCCTTACCATTTATTTCTTAATGTGTGTACTTAGTTTCTAAGCCAAAGGCAACTTCTACACCCAAGCTTTCTTACAATTAATTATAGTGATTGGTTATATAAAACATGTTTATTATAAGCCAAATTTACAAGGTAATATTTTTTCATAATTATTTTTAAGGCATTTAAAAAAATAAATGTTTTCCCAATGACTTAAATTCTAGAGCAAGCACCAATTAAATAGTTTACGAGAGCATATAGTATGATCAAAAAGCCTTTTTTGTAGTGGGATAAAAGTTTATCTTCTTAGTGAGAGTGTGTTGTTTGATTTCTGTGCTAACTTAAGAGTAAAAGTTTCTACTACAACACTGTAAGTAATGCCAGCATTGAGCTGCTAGAGTCAGTTAGTGTGTGGTTCAGAAGCTCTGTTCTGAGCTTTTCCTCTGAGTCAGACTACTGTACAGTTGCCATTGGTTGCTCTACTGCTTTAACTGCTACTACAAGATTTATCTTTAGTTTTGACAGTTCAAACAGTTGCAGCAATTAATTACTAGAGAATAACTCCCCATCCCAAAAATACAGACAATGAAAACATGTCCATCGATATGTGCCAATACTGATGTTTTCCTCAAAGTATAACCTAAGATATCTTTGCAATGGTAAGTCCTCACGAATTGCATATTTCTTTAAGTTAAAGAATGGTGAGAAGGGGGCAATGTGATTTCTTTTCAAGTGAGATGTGAAAACATATTGGACGTTCACATTTGGTCAGAATTCCATGATTACATTGCATATGTAAACCTCACTACAATCTTCTATAAGGTCTTTTCTCCTTCTTTGCTGAATTGTGATATCGTTTCAAGAACTGTAGTTTATACATGTAAAAGCTGAAAGAACAAAAGAAAACAATGATGAACATGACAGGACACTACATTCAACATACAGACAAAGACTAAGCTGCATCTGAAACAAATGAAAGAAAAACAGATTGTCGTCAAATCTCCATTTCTTTTTCAAAAGTTCGATACATATTTCTTTGGGGAATAGTTTGCAAATGATATATAGAATATGTGAAATACAATTGTAAACAGACATGCAATTTACATAGGTTACAATCTGTTCCATGATCTTTGTTCATTCTTAACAAAAAGGCAGGGTACACCATTTGGAACAGAATTGCACTAAAATAAATCTGAGATTGAATTATTAGAACTGACATTATTAATATTTTTTTAATATTCCATGGCTTTCTTGTGATTCTTTGCATGCCACATCTCTAGCAATCTCTGGTGCCTTAATCATTTTAAGATTTGCTGTGTTCTCACTAGCTGTTTGCTGGTATGTGAGCACAATCTCTTTGAAAGGCAATATACATGCATGGTTAAAAAGAAAACTATACTCAGAAAATCCTATGTCTAAAATATTAACTGCTATATTCAGTGTTTCTTACACTCTTGTTCACTGAACACATGTTGCCCTGGGGTCTGAAACTGAGCTAGCCTTGGCCTTTTGTAGCACTTTGGTCTCTTTCTTTCACGAAAGGCAGGGCACAGCAGGGGTGAGGTGAAGGGGGAGGAGCGGGGGCAGAAAGGGCAGGAGGGAATGGTGGAGAAGCAGGGCAAGAAAAGGAAAGCTCTCCGTGGGTCGCTCGTTGTCAGAGCATGGGAAAATGGAATGCCATTGCTCCAAAGTGTTTCCTTCCACCCCACTTCACCCACACACCGGCCGAGCCCGGCCACCAGTCACTGACCACCGCCTTGTTGCGTTTTCTTTCACCCTTTGAGGTTGCACATGTGCCAGTGCTGACTGACACCGCATTTTGAAGCCGATTGCACGACATTGTCCGGCACAAACCATGCAGAAAGCGCAGCCGGCTGCGCACAGGGCCAGGACTCACAGCAGACATTTCTTTCTAGGTGGTCAGCCGTGGAGCACGGGTTCTGACAATTGTTATTGTTCTGAGTATCTTGCTACAGAATCACTGGAGTAGAAATGCAGGATGCAGTGTTTGCAGAAGAATGGAAAGGCACAAGGTCATATATATATATATATATATAAATATATATATACACACACACACACACGTGTGTGTATATATACATATATATGTATATGTGTGTGTGTGTATGCATATATTTCTAGCATGTACCTTGGTCTTTCACGGTTTTTAGCCTGTAGGGAGACCCTAGTGCAAGGAGCTCAATTTATCAGCCCTTCTCTGTACCTGTGTTGTGCAAGATTCACTCAAGAGGGCCAGTTTGTATGGAGTTGTTAAAAGGTATACTTTGGATAAGCCATATGCTGATCTTACTTAGAGAAGACTTTTCTAGGAAAAATAAAAAATTGCAGCTGGTGGATACGGTAGTTTACTATTTTTGAACAACTCTTTAGTATATGGTATTTTAATTCATCCCTCAGATTCAAATTGGACTTTTGAGTATGTACACTAAGATATACTGCATGCATGGTGTTCTGAGTAATGCCGGTTTGCTAAAATTGCAATGTAGATTGACGCTAAAGAGGCAGCTTTGGCATTGCTAAAATCTTTGCAGGCATTTCATACAGAATGAAAATGCTGACGGCCTAGCTACCTCTGCAAACATGGGTGCTGTAAATGCAATAGTCTCCATCCTGCTACTTTCAAAGTACAGAATGGGTAATTAGTACTGCTCAGGCTGTGATAGTGAAAGATACACAGTATTCTCATTATACCAAGAATGCTGATTTTCAGGGGTTTATTATAATCAAGCTAGAAAAAATGCTGTAGATAAAATTGGTGCCCGCTTTTCTGTGACAGGCAATCTTATTTTTATTTAACAAAATATAAAGGAAAGTCAAATAATCAAGGTTTTTTCCAGGCTAAAAATATATAGCAAGTGGACATCTAAATTATCTGGATTCCTGGATGATTTACCTGTATTCATTTTATTTTCCACTTTGCACTCAAAAACACAACTTTTTGTGTACTGTTTGTCTGAATCTCATGAACTTCTAGAGGAAAATCTTTGTTGCTTAAAGCTATTAGACCACATGAGGGTAAAATATTTCTGTGCTCTGCATGTCAGATGGTCCCACAGTTGTGGAGTTTCCCCATTGGCCACTGTTGCATTAGCCGACAAAAGTTCTGCCCCTGGTATTGGTGGTCACATTGTGTTGGGTTTCCTTATTAATACTTTGCCAAGCCAAGGAAAACCTTGCTCAGACTACTTCACCACTGAAAGCAATTAACCTGTAACATGAGCTCTAACATCACTGCACACTGCAGAGAACCAACAAAGATTTGTTATTTGGCGTAATGACAAGTTTTAATCCTCTCCTAGTAGAGCTCTCTGGGGGATTTTTAGCATTTGGACATTACTGAACAGACATGTTCCAACTGCCCTGGTATGATGCACTGGATTTGTTCCAAACATAGAAAATCTACCAAAAAGCTGGTGCAACATGCAAACAATTGACAACAAACATCCTTTATCAATTGCATTTTGTTCAAAATCTCTATTAAGTAAAGCCTGAGCAGGTCTTAATAATAATAATAGTAATATATAGAATGTTTGGATAAAAATGTGTCATGATTGAATTGTTGAGCTACAAAACCTTTGTTAATATTTAGAACATTATCTGAAAATCCTTTCTTTTCTTTCTTTCCTTTAATGTTTTGTTTTAAACTATGGCTCCTTTCCAGAACCAGGGCAGGAGCCATGGCTGTATGTCTGTCTGCTTCGAAGTACTCAATGACTTGAGTATCTTTCACTCATTTATTAATTCATTTATTCACTCATGCCACAAACACCAATTGTGTACCTGCTCTGTTTAGAGTCTTGCATTGAACTGCATTTCAAAAAGAGATTTAAGTATATTAACATATGTTTTCTTTTCTTTTTACTCCCAACTGCATGTTATGTTCATTTTCTTCCTCTGCTTCTAACTCAACATGATGGTGCCAGTCTTGCCCCACCAAAAGCCATGATTTATTTGATAGCTGCTCTATCTTTGCCAGATACTAGTTGCTCTAAGTGCTTCCCAGTTTAGTTTATGCAAGTAGTTGTTAGTTAACCTAATTAAATTAATATAGTGAAAACCACAATAAAATCTGTTCCACATACCAGCTTGTTTGCTCATTATAACATAGAAAGAGAAATACTCTCCCCACTTTCTTTTACCTCTCTTACTTTCTTGGTTTCTTCATCTTATCTCTTCTACCAAAAAAAAAAAAAGTTTACCAGTGAAGTAAGTAACTATTCTATAGAAGTATATCACTGTATCTTGCAGAAGAGGAGTTATGGGTTTAATTTTACTCCTATTTAACTCCTCAGCCAGTGAAACATCTGATCAAGTTATTCTGAAGACTGAGTGTTTTTTTTAATGATATATTTTGCATCTAGCTAAATTGCTTTACTTAGCAATTTGTATTGCAACAGAAGCGCTGATTTGATATTTTTTTGGTATGGGAATAAGGAGATCATCCAGTGGTTAAACCAATCTCCCTATATCACAGCATTTTATCAGAAATGAGTACTTGTCAACCATATATCTTTCGTGCAACATTGAGTTTAAACATCATGAAATAACCAAAGTAAGAAAAGAAGGTAACTTTTACATGGGGACTGCATGAACTAATCACAAACCTAACCACTTCTACTGACCAATGAAAGAGGAGTTAGCTCTCCAAACTTCTAGCATAATCAGTGACTCTACTGTCGTAGTGTACAATAGAAAAGAAAATACATGGGAGACAAAATTCCACAGTTCAATTCTATAAAAGGATGCATAACTTTTAAAAAAGAGAGTAAAAGGAGGTGAAAAGGAAAACATCAGGTAAAATCTTAGCGACAATAGGGGGAGCCGTGAAAGAGCTGTGGGTCAAGAGCAGCTGAGCCAAGAAAGGCTTCATGAAGATGAAACCACCACATTCCATAACTTATGCATCATTTAAACACCTAAGAGAAATGTTTTTACTAACAAATTCTTTTCAAAAATGGTGTTGTGAGATTGCTAATATCTACTTGTACTGAGTGAATGTGAATAGCATTCAAATGTCAGGTTGAGGTCTTTAAGTTTGCTCGTCCTGGATTTAAGTCTGATTTGATCACAAGTTGATTAGCACTCTTTTTCATTTATTCAAAAATTATATTCAAGAATTCTGCTTAAGGTTTCAATAACTGCACTGTCAAACTCCAAAGAAGGGAAACTTTAAAATGAAAGCAAAGAAAGAAAAAGGTTTGCCTTTCTGTGTCCAGTAAAGTGATGCAGGGTAATCCCTTCACCCACAGTAAGGCATGCTCTTTTCTTTTTCTTTGTGATCACAAGGATATGTCCCGGACCCTAGCTGGCATGTGTAGCCACTTTTTCAAAGGCAACCTGACAAAAAAGTTTCATGTCCCATGCTTTGAGTCACTGTTGCTGAAGCTACTGACATGCGTGAAATGTGAAAAGCAGACAGACCTGAGTACTGAAGCACTAGTTTCTTGATTCCTCTGTCTTATTTTGCTAAACAAGAGACAGAATTAGATCTCGTACCAATAGTAACTTTAGAGAGTGAAATATTCAACCATTAATACTTTCACATAAAAATTTTCTATAGTAAAATTTATTTCAGGAATTCAAAAAATATTTTAAACATTAAAGCTATTTTCACAGTGTAGGAGGAAAAAGAAAACATTGGAATATTTACTCCGTATTGAATATTATTAAAAAAACAGTAGCTAGATGCAGAATTTTCTGGGGTGAATGTGGAAGGAGTGAACTGATTTTGTAAACAATAGAACATATTTAATTTAATTGGTTTACTTGAATAAACTGTTTTGCTCAATCTATTAAATCTGGTTATTTAGCCAACAGCACAGTAGTCTTGAGAAACAAAGCTTTGTAGATCATGGTGATTGCTAGGGATAACCTCCAGTTCTCTTCTCCCTTAAACCCATGTCAGCTGTGAACATGAAACAGCATGGAACGTGAGAACGAACACTCCTCTTCATGTTTCGCTGTTGTGGAACGATCAACTGTATCTATCAACGCAATGCCCAAACATGCTCTTTCTATGCATGCATATGCATGAATGTATATTTTAATCCCCACTCTTTGTTAGGTGACATTATATAAATTATATCATTAGATGTGCTTTTATCAATTACTAAAATATCGTTCTTAAATGAGAATTTATGAAGTATATTTTTACAAGGGTCTAGAAGAAAATTAAAAAGGTAACCTGTAGGCCAAGCTACATTTAAATTATAAATTTAGCCTTCCCATAATTCAGTATTTGACCTGAAATTGTGTTTGTTTTCTTATCTTGAAAATAGTAATAATTTTTTTACGTTAGTCTCATGTATCTTTTTCTTACAAGGGAATGTTTGAAGTAGTGTGGGTAACATCTAATGAAGCCTTATAACTGGGTACCTTGTATTTTGGTGTGCACTAAGGCTATCATCTTCAACTTGTTTTTAAAACAACGGTTTTTCTAGTGAACCATATCTTCATGTCTTTTTAAAAACTGATGTCTAATGTTCTGGTGATCTGAAGAACTCAATTTAGGTTTTAATTTTCTCATGGTTGGTCTTAAAGGAAGAGACTACACCAAGTTGTTTTCTTTTTTCTTTACTTTCCTTATTTTGCAATCTTAATGCTTGCCGTATGTCAGTTTGGGGCTTTGCTTCTCCTTATTCTTAGATTATTAATTCAATATCAATAGCAAAAAGTACTAAAAATGATGTTTTGTTTTAAAATATTTCTAGCTTCCTCCTTTTGTCCTCTAATACAGATTACTATTTTCATGAAAACTTGAAGCATTGATTAGCCAATGATTGATCATTACTTTCTAGAAGTAGAATTTTAAAAATATTTTGTTGCTTTTTCATGTAAACTAGAAAGCTGAAATATCTAGCACAAATTTAATTCCATGCTAAACTATAAAATAAAATGATCTATTTTACATTAGTTTACACATTTTGTATATTTATATTTAATTTTAAAGGTACTGCTCTTGAATTGAATAATACATATTCTGCAACATATTTGTAAATAGATCTTTATTCACTTGGTAAGACAGCATATCTTCTTTTAGTGTAAGAAAGAATGTAAATTATCTACAGATGACTTCTGTTATAGGTTATAAGCAAAATACCAAGAGCAACATTTACTTTAAGGAGCAAAAGACAACTAACTTTTACTCATTCCAACACAATAATCAGTTACATTTCTCAGTTTAAATATTTGGGAAGGAGATCTATAACATATGTGCTCTTTGTTCAAAATTCCAAAAAGTGGTAGTTTTGTTGAAATTTTTGGTAGCCATTTTTTTAAAAATCTGTTCCAAAAAGCAACAGATATATAGCATGCTCTATTAAAATATAACAAAATAGCACCCAGAACATTTTATTAGAAATAGCATTAAAATAATATTTTTAATGCTAAAGAATTGTAGTCTTGGAAGTTAGGTTAGTAAAGTAATTGGTATCAATGGGTTAATTGTTTCTAGAGTACTTATAAGTAAATATTATTAGCAAAGTATTTTAATTACTGTACTTTATGTGGCCTAAATGTAGGCATTTATTAATACAAACCAAGCTCTCATTACAAATTTGCACAGAAAATGATAAAATATTATGTATGAAATGAAGCATTAGCATGGACCATTAAGTCCTCTATTTTCATTTAATTAAATTTGTCAGTAGTACCCTCTTTAACTGAAAACCAGTCATAACCACAAAATTAAATAATAATTAAAGAAACAACTATTGAAAGAGTTGCTTGGAAGCTAAGGTGCCATTTAACCAAAACATAGCAATTTCATGTAAATTGCAGACCATGTAGACACAGTTCTAAAATTATGCATCCTGCGGTCTTGTATAGGTTTGATTTAGTAAGTATTTTTGGCATTACAGATTAGACATCCGATCTGATTTATCAGTCTATAATTCGGAAAGGTGGGAAATTATTCCAAGTTTCTGTAAACTTTCATATTGCATTATAAAGTAATAAAAGTCCTACATAAAAATTTAGTTTATTGCTACATACTCAGTGGCTTTGCCCAAATAATGTATGTATCAGCAGTTAGGACTATGATTATCTGTCTTTTTAGTATTTCTGGTAAGCCTCTGTGCAAACAGTATGTGTGATGATATAACTAAAACTAGGACTAGATGAAGTTCAGTTTTTTATTCTGTCTATTCTTCATATTCTTCAGTAAATATGAATATAGGATGCATCCCTAGTGCCTTTCCTGTTAAAACTATGATATTACCTTTTCAAATACAATTTTGTTTGTTGATTATTGCCTAAAATCTTATCTAAGATTTACTTTAATTTATCAAAAAACCTAGTTTTCTTGTGTGTGGTGTGTACACACGTGTACATCGACTTGTATACAAATGCATGTAGGTATTTGTTTTCACTAGTTGCTCTTCTGAAAGGTCTCCAACCTTTGCAAATTCTTTTTCAGTCTACCTAGATATGTTCCAAGATGCACAACCAGCAGGGGGAGGTAAGATTTAAGGAAATAGAAAAATGAACTTCATGTAAGAAACTACTTTAGGAGACAAATAAACAAACCAAAAGATTTTCAATGAACAGAATGGAGGAGTCTCTAATGTATTTGGGATATATTTAGCATCTTAGCTAAGATGCTGGTTGTCAATTAGCATTTTGATAAGCACTGGCCAATTTACTTTAAGGGTCTACATTTTAAACATTGTACACAGACAAATTCTAGTTTTTGGAAACCCTCTAAGATATCTTCCATTGCACAAACTATAACTCAATTTATATATGCAAACCTGTGAGTCAGCTTTAAAAATACACTCAGACAAATATTCTCATGAACTTGTAAAATGTCGAATTTGTTTAAAAAATTCACAGGGTTACGTCTGCTCAAATAAATGATGACTACTTTTATGCAGCAATTAATAAAATATAACCCAAAAAACTGATGGATTGTAATTTTTAAAAAGACAAATTATATTTCTGCATTTATATGCAGGTGGTCAATTAAATGTGTGGGTAAGTTAGATGTGATTTGTGTTCTTGAAAGAGACTTATGTTCCCTGGAAGGTAATCAAGTTTAGTATTTGGAATAAAGTAATATAATTTTCATATCTACAAACCTAATTTTGATAAACTCTGTTTAGCCAGGATGATGGTTAACTCAGCTTGCCTAGTACTTACAACTTTGACAAGTGCAAACAGTAAATGTGTCTGTAGTTAACAAGAAGTAGATTCGTTACATAAAAATGCAGAATGTTGAGGAAAACATATTGACTTACATTAAAATTGTCGCCAAGGAAAATAGAAAATTAAAAGAATATCTTATATTTGTAAGTTGATATCTCACTTCAAAATACTTCACATATTTGATTTTATCTGATCCTGATCTTCAACACTTTTAAAAGGAACACTTTATACCCATTTTTCAGATTTAAAAAGATAGCAAGTATTTTAATGATACTTTAAAATAAAACTTGGTTTCACAAATTTTAAGGATTTGTTTTCTTATTTTAAAAAGATGATAATTAACTAATTTTTAAGTTTAACATGTTGTAATATTGAAAAATTTAGCTTTCTCCATTAATTCAAGTCCTTTCTTTTGATAACTCAAAATACTATGTATAAGCATACTCTTTCACATTTTTGTTTTCTCATTGCACATATTCACATTGAGACTTTCAAGGTAATTTTTAAAGAATTTTATTTTAGATTACCTTGTAAGATAAAAATAAAATTTCAACAAATCAAAATTCAGGTTAAAGCATTTAAAATGTTTTGCTAATCTAAGCGCACACACACCATAGACACACATGTGTCACGGAAGCTCTAACGCAACTTTATTGTACAGTTCAGTATTCCAATTGTATTCCCTCTAGAGCCAATACATCTGATTTTAATAGGTTTTTTAGAGACAATAATTGGAAACCTTGAGATTCAAGGACTGAGTATTACTGTAGACATTAGTACTCCTGTGCACATGTGCTATGAAGACACTGTGAGCCACTTTGGGTGTTTCTATTTCAGAATCCAATGTTAAGTTCATATAGAATACAGCATAGGCTTTTTATAAAATATCTAGTTCTTATAAAACATTTCATTTCTCTAAGCTCTTGAATACTTTATAATACATAAATTATACAGATTCATAGAATTTACTAAGGGAATTTGAGCTCTTTTTAAATTTTAGATATGCTGATTTTGTCCTAAAATATCAATGTAGTTTCTTCTACATTCATGCACAACAGCTTATTTTTCTAGCTATTTCAACTTCCTCTTTTATTTTGAACAGATAACAACAACCCTTGATGAACTGCTACAACCAGTCTTAAACATTGAAGTGAAAACATATGATAGGCCACTAAACTCTTGATATTTTTGCATCTATAAATGCAATGTTGTATTGTAAATGTGACCCTGTCCCAATGACCTTGCAAGAATAGGACCTGTGCCAGTTGACCAGAACAATTAGAGAGGATGTATCAACATTTTGTATTCAATTCAATGAACAAGATACTCCATTAGGCTTTGGTAATCAGAATCTGAATTTAAAGGAATTTGAATTTTTTTAGTACTATGTTGAACAATGGTGGTAAAAGCAGACATCCCTCTCTTGTTCCCAATCTTAAGTGCATTGTGTGTGACATTGGTTGTGGGTTTGTTTCATGTGGCTTTTATTACCTTGAGGTATGTTCCCCCTAATCTCACTTTACTGAGTTTGTATTTGTTTTTTTACTCATAAATGGGTGCTGGATTTTATCAAATGCTTTTTCTGCATTTATTGATATGATCATGTGATTTTTCTGCTTCATTTTGTTTATGTAGTGTATTACATTTGTTGATTTGCAAATATTGTACCAAGCTTACATCCACAGATAAATCCCATTTGATCATTGGTTCATGGTCCCTTTAAAGTATTGTTTGATCCATTTTGCTAATATTTTGTTGAGGAATTTAGCTTCTATGTTCATCAGGGTTGTTGGCTTATTGTATTCTTTGTAGTATTTCTAGTTTTGGAATTAGGATAATGCTGGCCTCATAAAATGAGCTTGCGATCTCCCCATCTCTTGAAATTGTTGGAATAGTTTGAGAAGAAAGAAACCTGATCCACTAATTCAAAAGAATGTATTCAGCTCTATGTTTATTGCAGTGTCATGTACAGTAGTCATGATTTGGAAGCAGCCCAAGTGTCCATCAGTAGATGAGTGGATAAAAAAAGCTGTGGTATGTTTGCACAAGAGAATACTACTAGGCCATAAAAAAGAATGAAATCTTACCCTTTTTGACAGCTTGGAATGACCTGGAGAGCATTATGCTAAGTGAAAGACAGTCAGAGAAAGACAAACACCATATGATTTCATTCATATGTGGAATCTAATGAGCAAACTGAACTAACAGGCAAAATAAAGAGAGACTCACAGATAGAGAGGAGGTTGAAAGTTGTCAGAGGGCAGGAGAACTGGGTAGGAGGGTGGAGAGATTAATCAAAAAAGAAAAAAAAACAAGTCAAGGACATGGGCAACAGTGTGGTGACTGCGGGGGGTGATGAGGCTAGAGGAATTTGGAGGAAAGTATGGGGGAGATAAGTGGTGATGGAAGAAGACTTGACTTGGGGTGATGAACATACAATACCATATACAGATGATATATTGTGGAATTTTGCACCTGAAACCTGCATAATTTTTTAACTGGTATCACCCCAATATAATCAATAAAAAGGAAAAATAAATAAATAAATAAATAAATACTTTGAAATGTTTTAAAATTCAGAGTCAGAGTGATGGATAGGTAACCATTCATTGAGTAAAAAATTTATTACTCCAATCAGATAGTTCACATTATGCTAAGAAATCTCAATAGCTTAACGCAACATGCTACTTTTCAGTTCTGCTAAAAACCCAACACAATTTGGTATTAGACAGGGAAAAAAAAGTGCTCTGCTCCATCAGGTCATTCAGGAATCCAGACTGATACTGGCTCTGTCACCTGATCCTGTTGACTTCTACACACAGGAATCTGCTGAGACAGTCATAGTAAGAATAGAGAATTATGCTTTCCTTTAAAATGCTTTGCCAGGGAGTGACACATGACATTTCTCCCATAAATCATTGAACAAAGTTAGTTATATTACCATATCCCACTCTAAGGGAGTGAAAAGTATAACTTCCAGGTGTCTGGAAAGAGATAATAGGACTGGTTGGTGAATTCGCAAGGTCTCCTACAAAAACTAATAACACTCAAATGAGTATTAGAGGGACTGGGAATTTTAGAAAAAGTATGAAAAATAAAAATGTATAGGTTTTTTTCTTGCAACCAATTATTAAAATACAATTTTAAATATCTTTTGAAAACAATTGAATGGTTCATTGAAAACTATAAAAATCTATTAAAAAATAGTGTTTCTCTTCACAGGCCCTCAATTCAATTCCTGTGTCACTCAGAATTTCCATGTGTGTACCATATTGTTACACATTGCTATGACTGGTCCTCAGTGTTCTTATTTTTTTAATTAAATTAAATTGCCATTACATGTGACACGTTTAGTCTACCTACACCTGTGTAAGCCTCAAGTCATGTGAAATCATTGCATCATTTAATTTCTGAGTGCTTTTAACAGATTTTGACCCTGATATTCATCCTTTTTCAAGGTGACCTCCTGCACCTGAGAACCAAAGTCTTGTTAGTATAAGATGTACGTTAGCATCTTCTAATATATAGTCCCCCTTAGTGTATGAATACTAATTTCTAAGGGGTTCTCTAAAAAATTATTCATCTACCTCTCCATTAAAACTATCTGCATGTGTAAGTGGAATAGAGAAACATTTAAGCTACCATTTACCTTTGACAGAGAATATAAAGGGAAAAGAGATACCAGAAAAGATATAGGACTAAACCAAGTTATAAAAATAAAATATATTCTACATCAAACTATAATCCAGAAGCTCTGTGTAAAAATAAAAGAAACTTATGGACAGGAATTAAAGGAAAGTTCTGAGTGAGAAATATATGGGATCCCAAAACCTTTGTTTGTAATTAAAAAAACCAATGGAAAGTGTTTCATTTGTTTAATTTGTTTCTCTATAAATTTGACAATAAACTCATTAGGCAGCAAAACCCCCACCTGAAGTAATAGGAACGTTTTAAAATTTATCTCACTTAGTGTGGACAGCCAAGCATTTCATTGCTTAAATGTTAACAAAAATTTTGTGGGACATTATCTCAGATCCTACTGGGGTTACTTTGAAGTATATAGAACATACTCAGCTAATACCCAGCTCTGAAACATTTGAAATTTAAAACATCTGGCCCCAAGATTTTTCAATAAGGAATTTTGTACCTCTAGACAAAAGCCCACTTTTGGCGAAAATTAAAAGGCCTATGTTTGATTCTCGGGTATACTGATTTCGGTCTACATTTAATTGTAATTTTGCCCCCTGTGCCCCGTTTCCTTTATTTGCAATGTCAGAAGTGTGTGTGGACTCAGATTTCCAAGGTGTTTTCCTCTGCCGGTGTTCTCTAACTTCAATGATTTGTATGTTATAACATTTAAATTCTCCACATTTATTGACTTCTCATACCACGTATTGTCTCCTCTGAATCAAAACAGTCTATTAGGAGACAGGCATAGTCCTGAGCTCCTCTCTACCGCACAATGTTATGCAAGTCAAATATAGTGTGGTGAATTCAGTTAGGAGATTTTTCTTAATCCCAGAGTGTCCACAAAGAAGAAAGAGAAATGTAAAGTTATTTAAAATTGATTTAGACATAAAGCAAAGATAGGAACATTAACTTTGTATTTCCAAATTAGCTCATAGTTCTTCTAAATAATTTTGTATTTATTTTGGTTTTTTAACATACTACATAAAACCTGTTAGACCTCTACATGAATTGTGGTTTAAACTAAAAGAAATACTTTATAGTGCTTCCTGTGTAAGATGGAAAGTAACACTTTATTACAGATGTTGTAATTGTGTTCCAAATACCTGATCAATGTCATTTTTCTTAGAAGTGGTCAATATTATTCACACAATAAAATAACTTATTTGATAATTCCTTGTAATAACATTGTGTATATATTATGAGCCACATTGTGTTCTTTTATATGCATGAAAATTCTACCCAAGTTTAAAACTGTAAACTGAATCTAACTGATTTTTAATTGACTTTATAGGAGGGGTATGTTCATGTGTGTAGGTAGTGTGTTTCCATGTCTTCAGAACCTAACTTTAGGCATTTATATTAATTTATATCAAGATTTTTTTTTAAAGTTCTTTACAAGAGGAGATGCCCCCAAAACAGAATTTTTTTATTAAAAATTGTGTATTTATTCTTACATGTTTAAACTCCAGTCACTGTCAAAGTACTCTCCATTTGATGGAATACGCCTATCAAAACATTTTTTTCACTACTCGAAACAGTTTTTGAACTTGTTGATTTTGATGCTTTTTAGTGCTTCTGCTGTTTTTTGTTTTATATCTCCCACATCTGCAAAATGTCTTTCTTTGGAGGACGTTTTTCATCTGGAAAACCAACAAAAAAAGCCACTCGGGGCAAGAATGGGTAAATAGGGAGGGTGAGGCATGGGGGGGTCATGCCATTTTAGGTCAAAATTGCTGAACACTCAGTGTACTGTGTGCAAGTGTGCTTGGAAATCACCCTTCATAAAATGGACAAATACACTGAAAGAGCCTTTGAAAAAAATTCACTGAAGCTGAACTCAGCCTCTCACAACAATGCCAGCTTTTACACTGATAGAGATGGATTTCTAGAACACTCACCTGGCAGAGAAGTTTGTACTACAAGGGGTCCACCCTCCAGAAGATAATTCCATTTGGTGAGGTATCTCCCCTAGTATGTAGTTTTTATCAGCAACACATAAAACTTCTTAACTAAAATTCTGAAGCATCTTTTATTTCACTTGTTAATATAAAACAACTTCATTTATTTCAAAGTAAAGAATTTCAATTAAAAATATAACCAAAATATTAGATACTGTCTTACAAGTTGACAGGTGTTTCAGTTATCTATTGCTGCATGGCAAGTTATTCCAAATCTTAATGACTAAAAACACCCATGAATTATGTTTTCAAGATTTTCTGAGTGGGAAATTTGGACACTTTCACTGCTGGTTTTCCTTGCATTCAATTGGAGGGTCCACTTGGTTTGCAAGTCCAGGATGTTTACACTCACAACTGACAGTGGGTGCAGGCTGTCCTCTGCTGTGATGCGGTTCTTCTCCACGTGGCTGCTCATCGCTGTGCAGGCTACACTGAGTTTCTGCAGGGCCTAATGAATTGATGTAAAAAGAGTGCCCAAGTAGAAGTTGCAAAGACTCTTAAAGCCAGATACCAGAACTCACATGTTACTTTTATGACTTTCTATTGTTTAAATAAGTGAAAAGGATGACTAGGATTCAACGGGAAGACCAGAGGAGCAACATCATATTGAAACAGAGTGTGGACACAGGGAGGTGTAATTCAGTGGAGACCTGATTTCATTGACACATTATCACAAGTCTTAAAACTCACAAGAAACTCTAAAAGCCTTCTTCTAATTAAATTTTTCTAACTTCCTCCATTCTTTCTCTTAAGAATGGCAAGTACACACCACAACCAATTTTTTCTCACTTTACAAAATAAACCAAGTGTCTTACCTGTCCATCACTGTACTGTGACATATTATTATGTGGTACTAAACATAGGGAATGTCCAAAATATTGTTGTTTGTGCCCTGACTGGTGTAGCTTATTTGGTTGGGCATCATTCCACAAAATGAAAAACCAGGTGCTTGGGTTGTGGTTTCGTCCCCAGTCAGAATACGTACAAGAAGTAACCACTTGATGTTTCTCTCTCACATTGACACTTCTCTCCCTCTCCTTCTCCCTTCCCCTCTCTCTAAAAATAAATAAATAAAATCTTAAAACAAACAAAAAAGTCTTGTTTGTGAAGATAAATGTGTTGGTATTCTTGAATCTGGGCCTATTAAAGAGTGGAGAAATGTGACAGTAACTCTAATGGATTTTGCTTTTTTCTTACCTGTACTGCTGTCAAAGAGTACATCATTCAAGAAAAGAGTCCTACAAAAACAAAGAAAATAGGGCATCTGAAGGAAATATTGCAGGGTGAACCACCTGACTTCAACGTGTTGCAAAATTCCAGGCTTTTGGTATCAATCTTGTAATATGTTTATATTGTCTTCATCAACTGTGTATTAAATAAAGTAATAATGATAACTCCACCCTCAGAAATATTATAAACTATAAATTGTTATGGTCATAGAATATTATTTTAGAATGTCAATTACATTCCTTCATTGCAAGATTCTATAATCAATAAAAAATTTCTAAGTATAAAAATATACTGTATTAAGATAAAAAGTTCTTCAGGGAGAGTGGAATAGAAATCAGGTTCAATAAGAGAAAGGAACAACATAAAATTTCTCACTGTTAAAAACACTCTGTGTTTATATTCTTTAAACAGAGGATGGTCCAAATCAAATCCCTATGGTATTTACATTTCATTGAATACATTTTTAAAGAGTGGTGCAGCACTTTCATTTTTACATATCAATATTTACAACACACCAGACATTACATTCTTTGAAAATATTTAAATTTATGAGAAAAGATTTTGCATGTCTACTTATTATAGGCTAGAAGGCACAAAGATTGTCCCAAATTTGGGGATGTTATCTAATACAACAAAAAGGAAAATCACTGCCTTATAGTGCAGTCTAATTTGCAGTCCTGGTTTGTAGGGCACAAGTGTTATCCTCTTGGTTGTCTGAAAGGGGCTTGTTAGATGTTGAGATAAAGCTCAGGTTATTAATTTCAGGTAGCTTAGGGCAGTCTCAATAATAATAATTGCTGATGACATTAGATAGCAAGAGAACCCCCAAATCTCATGGGTGATTCAGTACAGCAACATCACAATGTAAAGCTCATTCGTATTTGAGTTTTTCTCAAGTGTCATTTAGATGTGACCAATTACTTTAATGGTTAACATTTTTATTGTAATGAAATATTTTGAGGACCTAACAATAATAATGGTGTTCTCATAATTTATGCTACCCTTGCTCCATGTCCACATAAAATTTCATATGGGCTTACACACAGAAGTTGGCATGACTATTTCAGAGTTTCCTGGGTGCAATGTCCAGGCTTTCATTGGTCAAATTTAAGAACACCAGCTTTAAAAAAAAAATCTTTCAATTGCTTTGAAAGTGTGCAACACTGTACATTATAGATATTCAGTACTCAGCAAATATTCATTGATGATGATATCTAATAATTGCCTTTCTTGACATTGTTTTTTAATATTCAGTATCAAACACCCTAAGTTTAGCACAAAAAAATACATTTTGGAAGAGAATGAACTTCCACTTTCAAAATGAATGAAAGCACTTTGTAAGTAAGACCAGACTGACTGAGAAAACACCTAGCAGGATGAATTTGTCCACTTTAAACACACCACAAACAGAGTCTTGCATTCATACTTCAAAATAGTCTTGTCTCAATTAGGATCAAGATTTCCATAAAGCACTCATTTTAGGCAATATATTATTTCACGTAGTCTACTTTGAAATAACTGCACATCATAAAAACCAAAAATAAGACAATAGAAAAAAGATGACATGTTTTCATTAACTGCCCTTCTCTCCCTCTTGTTTAGTTTCACAGGCGATCTCTGTTTATAGTGTATCCATTAAAACTCAAATCTTAATTTTGACTCTGATAGATACTAATTAGATAAGTTTACTTTTATTCATTGGGGCGAAGTGTCTCATATAAATTTTAGATCTAGTAATAATAGTATTTAAATACCCAATACTATAAAGATATAAATTACTTGAAATTCTATATTTTTCTTAATTTTAATATCCCAAGGACTACTAGGTATTCAGCTAATATAAAAGCAGTGTATTTTTACAATAAATGCAAACCAAATTTTATTTATATTTTATGATTTTTTTCATATACAGTCCTCCACAATTACTCAAATGTACACAAAATAAAACTTTTAAAGCATACTATACAGGTGTCTTAAAATAAACATATACTGCCATTTTAACCCAAGAAAAGTTTGATGGTCTGTCCCTTGTACCCTTTTGCCAAAGTTCCAGAATTCCATACTTATGCTATAAGCAAAGGCTGAACCCAAACTTGTTCACTCATTTAGTTACAATTATATTCCATCTATTTGAGTGTCAACTTCAGGAAATTATAGCTAAGCTGAGCTGGCTGCAGTGGAATGCAAAATACAAACTTATATGATATTATTAATAGCTAACATGCACTGAGGACCTAACATGTGCCAGGTACTATTCTAAGGATTGGTCCCCTAATCATCATAACAACCCCGTGGGAATGTATCACTATCCCAGTTCACAAATATGAGAACTGGGACTCAGTGACTGTAACTCCCTCCAATCACAGAGCAACAGATGAAACCAGATTTCAAGTGCATTTGTATGTCTCTCTACCAGGCAATATTTAAATACAAATAGTAATTAAAATTTTTTTTAATTAAAATTTGGTTTCTCAGTTTCACAAGCCAAATCAGCTCTAGATTACTCTGCTTTACAAACCACTAGAACAAATTAAATTACAGGTTTTCATCACAAATGGGTTTAATCTATAAATGATACCCTTGTTAAATTTGCTGATTATTCTCCTTTGTCAACTACAATTAAGATTGTGTTATAACATAACTGGTACACAGGCAAAAAGTTTTCATTCACAAGACCTAAGTGACAACCATCACATTTTACACATAGACATGAAATAATACCTAAAATATCATAAAACAGTTAACCAAATAAAAAGTGATGCCAGTTCCTGTCTCACCATGGAAAGATAGCTCATAAGAAAGTGTGAAGGGATTATAAAATTATGATTAAGAAATTAAAAAATAAAAAATTTTGCTTACTCATATTTCAGTGCTTAAATAGCAAATGCAAAATTGATGATAGGGTTCGTAAATACTATAAACTCAAGGTAATTTTTTAAAAGCTACACCAGACATTACACATATTTAAGTTAAAATTTAAAATTAAGGGATACATTTTGAAGCTTGGCAGATGGAAATAAGAATTGTTATGGCAAATTAAAAATGAACAATCATTTTCAAATATTCCTTACTTTATAAAAGATTGCACAGTGGAATTTAATGAGATTGCAAAGTCTCCAGAGAAGTTAAAGGATTATTTAGTTGAAATGCAACACCTAGAAAAAAAAAATGGCAACTTTACTTACCCATAATAGTACTAAAATACATTTCGAAATAAAGTGTGATTTCTATGTGAGGCTGTCATGCAATAATGCATGCTGCTGCGGAGTCTGACTATCTGTACGACTGGCCTTGCACTAATCTACCTGCAGCATTCCAGTCTGCAATATGAATTCAAATGCAACTGTTGAACAAGTTGTATTTGAATCTCTCTTACAACATGTAGTGTATAAACTATTTCCAAACAATGTTGACCCCCCATATCTGGTGAATCTACCTACATTTCAGTTAGAGGATTTTTGAATGGGCATTAAAGTTAGAGTTCTCCTGACAATGCATTCCTTCATCTTTCATTAACAATAATAAAAAATAAAAACTCTGTGGATATCTTGCCATTTGAAGTGCTTAGGAAAAAAATGTGTCCTGTGTTCTGTGGAATATGTAATAACATTTCTTTAATAATAGAGAAGAAAAGATTAAGCAGTGAGTAAACAATGCCAAATAGAAGGTCTTGTGTCTGCAGTCCCATCTAGTCTCAATTTTCATTCTCTCTCCTCTCTGAAGAATAAAATATAGCCCCAGGTCCTACTGGAGTCCCTGACCCATGTCTGAGGAGCTGTTTCAGCCACCTCTGATTGACCTAGGTAAAAAAAGGGAGTGCTGAAGACCTGGGTAACCTATAAGGTCTGTCTGCTACTGTGAGTCTTTGGGGATTTATAAACAAGTTTGGTTTGTTTTTACACTTCTTTTATAAACATCAGTAGAGCAAATTTCAGTATGTTGATATTTATTGTACTATAAACTGAAACACATTTATCATGGAAAGTAAAAATTCAGATAGCTCATTGCATCTCTCTGCTGACTTCCAAAGGTAAATGTTTAAAGAAAAAAACAAGTATTGTGATATAAAATTAAAAACATGAATTAAGGTGAGTGTAGACATGGACTATGATTTTTATTAAATATCTGAAATTTTATGTTTTATGTTGCTTTTAGGAAGGCTGATAGAAGTCTCTATTGTTTTAAAAACTTAGCTAACTTTTTTTGTGTGTTTGGAATTTTTTGCCAGGCTTCTTCACAAAGTATAAATATATAAATACATGATCCAAAGAACTGATGGTCCAATTCTTCAATTAAAAACTCCAGCTACCAGTAACAAGCACTGTATCTGTTCAGGGTAAATTAATAATTAACAAACTACTTTTACATTTTTATACATTTTTTACATCAAACATAAATGAATGAATTATTTAATTTGTACCTCTAAAAGTCATAACCAAATGTTAAAAATTTAAATCATGTACTTATATATACCAAAATAGTATACTATCTTAAAATATATGTAATTATTAAAAAATTTATTATGTTAAATTTAGTTTCAATATTCTTGTTATAGTAACATTAAAATAACTACATAAGTGGTAATTTCATCTGATCTTTAGCAAAGAGTTAATTCATTTGTAATTTTAAACTGAGTTTGAGGGCTATTAGGAAATGTTTTAAAATTCATATTGACTCCAAAATGTTCATGCTTATAAAATCAGTATCACTTGAATCCCCAAATATCTAATTTGCTTTGAAGAGAAAGAATTTTTCCTTTCATTCATATAAATCAAAACAGCTGAGCAGATTTAATTGTTTTTTTCTTTGCTTATTTACTTTAAAGACAGAGGAAGAGAGAGAGAGAGAGAGAAACATTGATTTTGTTGTTCCACTCATCCATGCATTCATTGGTTGATTCTTATATGTGCCCCGATCGAGAATCAAACCCACAATCTTGGTGTATTGGGATGATTCTCTAACCAACTGAGCTACCCGGCCAGGGAAATTAAACATATTTCACTTCAACAGTTTAAATGATTCACACGTGAGAACAAATATGGAAAGTCTGGGCCCCAAACAAAATTTCAGGCCTAAATTATAATGATAATTTAAAATGTGTGTAATATAATTATAGTATAGGGTCTGCTATAATGAGCTCGGCGATACTATATCTATATCAAATGTGTTAGGACGGTGATATCAGATATGCTTTTCTCCAAGCATTTTTTTACACATTTCTGAATTATGATACCTGTGCCAAATACAGCCTACTGTATCTAGAAGTTTTTGGACAGAGTAATGAATTTTTAAAATTGTCAAAACATGATAGAGCAAACTTTCATTTTTCCACATGGGGTCTACTAAAATGTGAATATCAACCATATATGAATTTTAAAAGTATATATTTTGAAATATCTCTAGGAGAAAGTTAAAGATATAATAATTGATCATTCAGATTCAATAATTTTGCATAATCATAGAAAATTTGAGACAATTATAAATCATTATATGTTTCAAATAAATGCTTAATTGACCATTGACCTTTTTACACAATATAGTTTTCTTAAATATATAAAAATACATCAAACCTCAATTCAGACCTTCTTTTGACAGTTGCACCTTAGTTAATTATTAAGTTTATACTGTATTTTAAGATTGACAAATATACACAACTACTGTATATAAAAGTTTAGTTCAGTAACAGAAATACAGCCAGTAATACTTTACAGTGAGTAGTTCTATGACAAAATAAATGAGGAATTACTCTATTTGTTGTTTGGTATGGAAGTACTGCTTAAATTAAAGTCATCAATTCCGCATGGAGGCAGGAAAGCAATGCAGAGTTATTGCCCTAAACAGTGATGGCAGCACATCGTGAATCCGATGAACAAAGAAGGCATAATGTTCAGCTGTGTATCTCTAGTCATCCATTCATCCATCTATCCATCCATCCTTCTAGCTATTCACCATTCATTTAACAAAGAGCTACTGCAAATGAATACTTATAATATATTGGCACAAAGCCCTGGTGCCAGTATGGTACTGAATAAGGCACAATGGGTATAGCTATCCCCTAGTGGTGTGACAAGCAGATAATTAATTAAAATACAGACTCTGGTGAAATACTACTAAATAATTTTGTTTTTCCCTGTGGTGGCCTTTAGAAAGGGGTGACAAATTCAAAATAAAGGAAGCAGAAGAGGTTTCCCAAAGAAAAGTAGAAGTGAGTCTTAGCAGACAACGTTTGGTGCTATCTGTACAGGTCAATAATAAGAGGTCACCTTATGATTCTATCAATTTCTAGCAGAGATTAAACAGGTGGTTGGGTCTCTGCAAATATATGCTGCATAAATAAGGAGAGAGAAGAGTTTTCCAGGCAGGGAAAAGAACACATGAGGTTCAGAGTTGGGAAGGAGCTACAGGTGTGGCCGGGCTGTGCAGCCAGTGGAGCGGTGTGGTGAGGATGACGCCATGAGAGCAGGAGAGCCAGATGGAGAATCATATGGAAATTATGAAAACTGATGAGATAACATCTCCTCTGCTTTGAACTCTGCTGAAAAAGACAAGATTATGTTTGGGGACTGAGACATGAATCAATAAAAGAGCAGGAAGATCAGTTCAAAGACAGGAGAACAAGATTTCTAAATAATGCATATTTTACAATATCTTTTCTTCCCAGTTCAAAGAAATCTTAGTTTTGCAGAAGTAATTGTTGTACAGAAATAAATTGCCCTCATAAGAGCAAGTGGTATTTCCCTTATAGTTAGGAGCCTTTAACAATGACTAGTTTCTGAATAAACAGTTTCCTAAGTAGATGTGTATCTCCAGCTCTGTATTTACTATTCCATTCACTGTCCAAGTTTTCTTTCCCCTTCAGCCGAAGCCTGACAGGGTCCAGGGCCTGGCTACCAGGTGTGGACCTTGACTGATGACGGCACAGTAACCTGTTGACCCCACCCCAGCCCTGGTTTACGGGCTGCCTTTTATCTCCACCCTTGGCTTTTTAAGACTCTCTCTCTTTAAAAAGGCCTGAGAAGCCCTGGACCTGTCATTGGCCAGCTACTGTCCTCATATCCTGACCTCTGTGGACTTCCTGGCTTACCCCTCCATGTGCCTGTTGACCCTGATTTTAGATTCTGATTCAAGTTTAGGTAATGCCTCCTCTCTAGTTTCTGATTGTGGCTGGATTTTGGAACTACATGTCACCCTTCATTTACTTTTATCAGAAATTCTGATTTTGGCTTGCTGACATTGCATCCCCACCTGGGATTCTGAAGCTAATTCTGGACTTGAAAGACTTCCAGATTTATTTATTTATTTATCAACTTTTATTCCTAATGAAGATAATCCTTGATTTCTAATAGTCCACGGTTTGGAAAAAGGAGCGCAGGCTGCGGCGCTCTGCCACATGCAGCTTGGCTGTACACAGTGTGCTAGGTGGGAGCTGGCACGTTCAGTTCCCAGGGATGGCCAGTCTGCTGAGGGCAAGCAGGCGCCGCCATCCTGAAAGAAGCTTGACGTGGAACTTTAAAAATTCACTTTAAATCAAAATGAACACGTGAACAAAGTGAATAAGATTATCTTGTTTTTTGAATAAATAATATTTTTAAAATGCTTACAAAGAATCTTGAGCAAATATTATTTTTCCTTATCTCTCTGCAATTTTGGATTGTACAGGTTAGAGCGAAGGTATATTCCAATACAAGTATGAACCACTTCTTCCCAGCCAAAAATTATTCCTAAGAGCCTGATGCTGCTTGTGATAAGAAATGTGTGAAAAAATTCTTTTACAAAGTAATAGAAGTTTTAAATCAACTTATGCTAATTTTTATTTTAAATAGATACAAATTAAGGGGGGTAATAAGATGCAGTATGAAACATGCCCATTCTTCTAGACTGCCCTTATGGAAGAATTATTTTTTTTTTAGTTAGGAGATGAAAAAACTGATATGTTAAACTATTTCTCAACTGCCAGTTGACTCATTAATACATATTTAAGAAATTCATCCACTAATATAATTTATTTTCGTTCACTTTTCAAAGAGTTTCAAGCAAAGAATAATTTTCTCAATAGCATAAGATATTTTGCTGTAGTCGCTATATTCTGTGGACACAAAGTATCTCCTGTAAAATAGACGATGTAGATAGAACACAGTCAATTTTTATAAATATATCCAAGGTTTTCAGGATTTTGTGATGCTTCAGCATCATAATTACATTTTTTCTTAAATATCAGTTCTCCATAGTCGACTAGTTAACTGTTGCTATATTTTTAAATGTCAAATGGCTCCTCTGAGTCTTCCAAAATATTTAAAGGGAGTTTTTGATTTTTTTTTTTTTTTTTTTTTACACCAAAGTGCCTCTTCTGGTACAGAGGCAGTAGTAAAGTTTCTAGGAGATGTTCTATCTTATCACCACCGTTACCACCACCTCTACCACCATCATGTCACATGCTATAACAATTGACTTGCTTGAAAAAAGCCACTTAAATGCTAAAAGAAATCAATGGCAAATAAATTATATGTGGCAAAATGTATAGCAAGTGTTTATTGAATTGGTTATACTTTCCTTTTTCTTAGTACTATATGTATCCTGAGTCTTTACCTTCCTTCCTTCCTCCATACTTTCCTCCCTCTCTGCCTCCTTCCTTTTTCTTTGTTTTGTTTTTGTGTTCCTTTCATTGTTTCTTTTATTCTTTCTTTCATTGTCCTTCTTTCTATTTTATTTATACATTGCTTCCAGTGTCCCTGGTTTCAGACTCCCTGCATATTCTGGTTCTTCCAATATCCAATCTGACACACATGGCAAGGAACTTGCCTTCTTCCAACTAGTACTTGAGGGAACAGATGACAACTATAGGACAAGACAGTGTAAAAGATGTCTGAGATAGTTTATTTCAGAGTGATGTTCTGTCATGCTATAATGTTCATGTTTTGGGCAACAAGAGTCTGGTGTTACTGCTAAAACTAGGTCTGTCAAATGGCAGTAGTAGCTGCTCTGTTAACTCTTGAAAGTTATTGATAACAAAAAATAAACATTAAGGATTCTTTTTGGATTGATATATTTCTAATATATCATCTAAGGCAGATTTTAAAGCCTTTAAATAACAAAGTTTAATGAGGTGAGTGACCTAAGCAATCATCTTTCCATGTATTTTTATATGAAACCCTCCACTATTGCGTAACATCTGTCTTTTGTCTCTCTGGTCAAACTGTTGCCTTAGGCCATTGCATTCTCTCTAACCAGAGCTCTTCCATCTCTGAGAATGCCTGACCTACTTAATAGACATTGGGCACCCCTGCCATGGGTGCAACTGTGTGTGAGTTCATGGCCAAACTATCCTGGCTCTTGAATTTATGTAGACAAATTCACAATGTTGTTGGGCTGTGATTTATGATTTGCTTTTAAAATTTCAAAATCACTTTGATGTGAACTGCTGTTCTCTGAACCCATTCCAGATGTGTTTAAAACTCCATATTTGTCAAATGAAAAAATTTTTAAATAATATAAATGGTTAATATGAAGGAAGGACAGTTCATCAATATTTTGGGTTTGGCAAACTATCTTGGACAGTCACAATTTTTTTTTTCAGCAAATTTTGTTTGGCCAGGCATTTCCTCCTTAATTTTTAAACCCCTGAGTATTTCAGGAGAAACTTAATCCATATGTTTCTGGTTCACTGCCCCCTTTAAATCGTCAAAATGTTGTTTTCCAAAAGCTTTTTAGTGTTGAAAGAGGTTTATCAGACACTATACAAGTTCTGAAAAGTGTTTTTTACCTCAACTCACTCGTAGTTCCCACTGGACCTAAACTCAAACTCCAAGAGTTTGGTTCTATATTTAACATCATCAAAGCTTGAACAAGATCCAAAGCAACATAACTGCAGTTAGTCCTTTGAATCGTACTACAGTATTGGAAGAACACATTTGTTGAATGGCATGTACAAATAAAAGCAAAACCAAAAAACAAAGTTTGAGGAATTGATGGCAAGCCTTCCCAGGAATGACTGTTATGTAATTTTCTATTTGATTAGTTTTGCTTTACTTGTTAATTCCTCTAGCCACTATTCCTCAGCCCCTCAGCTTCATTGGATCCTGGGTGACTCCATTTCATACATAAATATATGAAAAAAGAGGAAATCTTAAATAGTAAGTACTATGATAATTTTGTCAGAGTGAAAAAGATAAGGAAAATATATATAACTTGTCTAGAATGCACCTTGTAACTTCCATAATTCACTAAAATTTTGTTTGCTACCACTTTATGTGATTTAACATCATTTGAAGGATAAGGTTACAGGGGATAAATAGCTAATTGTGTTAAATTAATAACAGGTTAAATCTTTTATTTTTGTGTAAAAGGCACATTAAAATAGTGTGATTTTTAAGTTGTCTTGGAAATCTAAAGTAAAGTTTCTTGACAAACAATATGTCAAGAAACATGCATGTACACATATATACATACATGTGTATATGTGTGTATACATATATATATGTGTATATATATATAGCTTTCCCACTGCTGGGTTTATTGTGGGAGTTGCTGGAATACTTCCAGTTCACTGCATGAAAATCTAAGCTGTCTATATAAGTACAGAATTTAGTGTTGGGTCTTAAGGTTTTGTTTGGCATCTTGCCAAAGATGTTATACGTTTAGCTGGGAAAATTGCCTAGAAGTTAATTGAGAGGAAAACACTAATATACAACCTCCTCCCTTAAGGGAAAAAAAAAAAAAGCCTTGGATATGCATATGGTGTTGTTCATTGATAAGATTTGTCAGTATACAATAAAAATAGTAAAACTGATTTCAAGATTGCTTAGGACAGAGTTTCGCTGATTATCCGCTTTTCATATATCTTCCCCTTTTTGAATGACCAGAGTTTTCCTAGGATAAGGATTTCCCCATAGTGCCTGCTCCCTAGAGGCATGAGGTCATTAAAATCCCTTTAAAAATGTTACTGACTAAAGTGATTACTCGGAAATTTAAGAAAAAATATTAATCCCATCTTTTAATTAAATATCTTTTAAAGGGGCATTTCAGTGAAGGATCTTGGTCTCTTTTCCCCATACAAGATGGGTGGGATTTACTCTACATCTTCCTGTAAAAGGACTCAGAAGCCTCAAAAGAACTCTTCCTGCCCCCAGAGACCACCAGTGCCTGAGTCACCTGCCAGATTTGGTCTCTTCAGGGTTGGGGAAGCAATGCTTGTTCAGGACTTTATGATTTCTTATTTTGACAATGGCTTCAGGATCTGAATTTTGCTATCCCTGGCAACTACCCCTGGGCAGCTAGCTTTGTTTTCTCTCTAGTGCTTTTTAATATATTTTTTCTTCTTTAAGCTACGGTCTTTTTTCATATGTGCTATGTCTCCTTGATTTCTTTTTCTGACCAGTAATCATAACAGGGTACTGTAGGATTCTAAAAAAGTTAACAGCTATAATTCCTACTTTGAAGTGAAAGTAGAATGTTAGTTGTATATTTTTATTTCGTGTTCTTAGGAGATTACATGTATCAAGGAGACCCCACTAACACATAACTGATACGTTATTAAGTTCCAGCTCCCAGTACCTTCCATCCATCCACACCCTCCTGCTTTTTCAGTGTCAGTTTAAGACTTAGATAGAAAAATAACACTTCTAAAAAACGGAGTCCAGGCTAACACTAGAAAACCCCCCTCTTAAAATGACAAAGCTCCCAGTAAGTGGGCGTCTTGTTCACTTTCAGAGCTTTTCTTTACGGTTCTCACTGTGGTGGTAGAGAAAGGGCTTGAACGGGGAGGGCAGTAAAGACAGAGGAACAAAGCTGGGAGGTACACTTTTGGCTGGAAAGTGAGGGAAAAGTGATCCTTTAAATAAGATGAGTGGTTTTGGTGTTTATTTTTTGTTTTTGTTTTTGTTTAGGTTTGGTATTTTGGGGGGCTTGTACTGTATCTTTTTGCTGTGTCAAGGTAGAACATGAGCAGAGCAGAAACAATGAAAGTTTGCTACTGTATGAATTCCTTCTCCTACTTAATCCTGTTCTTATTGGGGCCCTGGATAGAAAGCTGATAATTTTGGTGAACCCTAAAAGAATGACAGGGGCTTGAATTCCTGCCACCATCCCCTTGATAATGAACAGGCCTAATGAATGTGGGTAAGTAGTAGGAACCTGGGACCAGCTGCATCGGGGCAGGTAATACAGCTCAGATTTAATTGGGAGCAGGTACTGGGCAGCTGTATTACTTTAATTGGTGAGGGGTTTTCTAAATGGAAAGGACAAAGTATAATGGACAAATTGTGCAGTACAATAGCACTTAAGCTGGGATTGTATGCATTCGTTAATCTGCTGAGGAATGAGGCAATTCTAAACAATTTTCTCAGTGAAACCAACTCCAGAAAGCTTGTCCCTTTTGTTCTCTCTTGGGAAAATGTAAGATTGAAACAGAAAATACCTTTACCAAAGCAATCATTTGCCACGTGTGGAAAGCGGATACAGCTGTAAACTATGAAAAAGGGATCTTTGTAGTACAATAAAGGATGGAAAAAGAGATAAAGCTAGGGATAAGACTGGGCCTGTCACTGCATCTAAAAGGAGGAATAAAGTGATGGCATTTACAGTGACAGACGAGACTCTAAAGAGAATGCAGGACAGTTTAGAGAGAGAAATTTGATATTTAAAAGAAAGGGTTGTGATAATTAAAAGTATTACATTAAACTGTTAAGCATATCATTAATAACAACAGGAAACTGCTGCCTTTTAAGAAGTTAATGGTTCCTATAAAACCATTCTTGAAATCTTACATTTTAAAAGGTCTGTATAACATAAACCTGGCCTCACATGTTATATTTCTGATTTCCAAATTTTCTTAAAAATATACAAAGCAATGCAATTGGAATTTTACTCAAATAATTGTGTGGCACAGTCCATGGAAGGGTTCTCAAGTCCTCTGCAGCTATAGAATGCTCTGTAATTGATATGTGGGTACAAAATGAGACCACTGGGACATTCATTGTCAAGCACATGCTATTGCCCTGTTTTCCTTTGATAATTTATATTTGACAACATCTAAGAGCATACCTATGCAACAGAGTTTAGGGGGAAGAAACGCTTCCGGATTTGTGGTTCACCGACCACAAATCATCTCTGATGAGACTGCTTAACTGGATTTTCAACTGTCTGAAACTTAATGGTTGAAGAGTAATTGTACTTGAGTTCTTTTCATGGGGCTCTTGCACTTGTAGATTTCATTACAGATGAGAAAACTGAAAAGATTGAATGTCCTTTGGAGTTCATGGTCATTTGGCAATGGGAGAAGAAAAACAAAACGGGACATAATGGGAGTGTAGAACAGACCTCCCCAAGATCCCCAGGTGGGTTTCATGTACTGCCTAATGTGAGGAACGAGACGTATTCAGCTCTGCACACTGGCTGTAAAGGCCGAATTATCTTGCCTCGGATATTGTTCCCCACTAGAAACAAATCTACAAAGCTACAGTTCATACAAAGAATTCTTTGGGGGAAAAAAACCCAAAACTATTTTGCTATCCACACATCTAGATCCCACATACTGAACAGTGCCTAGGTTGGCCTCAACCTCCTAAAGTACATGCTGATGGAAAAACCCCTTAGTGTGAAATCCTATTTATTTTAAAAGTAAAATTGAATCATTTCCTGGCCATTAGTACATAATGGTCAAATTCTGCTTGAAACTCAGTAAGAGATGCCACTAACTGTAAGATAAAAATGAAAATCAGTTACATCAAAACAATTTAACAAAGAATAATTGAGTCTCACCACCTTAGCACATTTATAAAGATTTTTTTAAATAAAAAGGTATTCATAAATCATGGCAACTCAACTTCATTCCTGGGCCTCTATGTTAAAAAGTTAGTCTTTCAAATTCTTTGGGGCAATAGACCCAGCAAAAGCCTGCCTCGCTGGCAGACACTCCAAGCTGTGGTTCGGGATTTTCATACCAGTGTTTTTCACTAGTTTCTGGGTCAAGTGGGTCTGTGCATGAGCCCTGTAAAGTGGTTTTTCTATTCCCTACTATACTATTGTTTTCCTGGATGTAATCACCATTGTTTATAAAGCCAGGGGTTTGTGGGGCTCAACTCTCCTGTGTAAAATCTAAGGGTTCAGGTGTCTGATGTGGAACTCAAATGTCTTGATCTTCCAGCACAAGTTGCATACCTTTGAGATTAGATTCTGAATTGTGATTGGAGTGTGGATCAGAGTGTGTATTTATATCCTATAAATAACATTTGATAATTCCTGATAACAACTAGTAACAATGAAAAATAAAGTGACCATGAAATGTTAAACTTGATTTTGGATACTGGCCCTCTGCTAGAGGTCTCAGAAGATAATGAGGGAATAAATATAAGGTGTCCAGACATGTGAAAATGGCAATCCTTGAGACAGAGATGTCAGCAAAATGGATGACTAGGACGTTCCATGTTCTTATTCCCAATACAGACATAACAAAAAGAATAAAACTAACCATATCATGTGAACCAGTTTGTAGAAGCGCAACAATCAAGAAAGTGTTCAATCAAAAGAAAAAACCATCTTCAAAATGTTAAAAAAGTTTGTAGTGTTTTTATTGTCCATTCTCTTACCCACTTCCAAACACACAGTAGTCTTGATCTTGAGTAACACACATAAAAGCATGGTTACCAATTCTCCTTCTTGAACTGAACAATGCAGAGCAGACTTTATTTGCAAGTTACCATGTAAATTTATTCTAATCTGACTGGGGAGTATTGAATGACTGACTTGCTCATCTTGGCCTCATATAATTTGGAACATGACTAGGAAAAGCAACAAGCACTGCTCCTAAATGCTACCAGGGGACAACAAATCAATAGATCCTTAGGTCAAGAGATTCTGAGTAGAAATAAACAATAGATCATCTAAAATCCAAAGGCAAAACTGGGGAGAGACTCATTGAGAAGTTAGAATATTCAAATGCAATTGTATAAACAGAACAATTTAGAAAAACATGTAGATGCCCAAGGAAGAAACATATTCAACTGTCCTAAGAAGGCCTTAGGTTTTCACCTAAGTCGACCTCAAGGCTTGCAGCAAGCCACGTGAGTTGTTGATGAAATGCACTCACATAGAGGTAATCTATAAATACTGAGAGAAGTGGTCCTTTCTTTCTCTCTCCCTCTCTCTCTCTGTATTTTTTTGTTAGTCTTTTTTGGCTCCTGGAATTCAAGGAAATCTCTGAGCACAAGCTAAAGGAAGAAAGACAATGAACACACCCATCAAGAGTCTTTAAAAAACAGTTTGAAAATGTCTCAAGACAATGGAATATAATAACCTTCAATAATCAAACAAAATAATTAAAAATAAAACAGAAAACCCTAGGAAATGGAGAAAATCTGAGGTACAACATTATAAAAACCAGATGCCAATTTTCTACAATGGCAAAAAAGAAATCACCTAGCATTCAAAGAAACAGGTTTTGGGTTATTCAAAGGGACAAAATAATTGACAGAAACTGTCACTGGGGTGGTTCCAATATTGGACTTACTAGACAAATACTTGGAAACAACTATCTTACTTACACTCAGACAGATTTTCTTAAATGGGCAAAGTACTAAAAGAAATCCAGGACATATTGTATAAAAAAAATCATAAATAAAAAGAAAGAAATTATAAAAACAGAACCACATAGAAATTCTGAAACTGAAAAGTACAATAACTGAAGTTAAACTTCATTAGAGGAATTTAATAGCAGATTTCAAGAGTAATTAGTGAACTCAAAGATAAGACAATGTTATTCAGCCTGACATATATCAGAAAGAAAAAAAAAAACCTGTCACCTAGAATATTTTATGTGACAAAACTATCCTTTGAAAATGAGGGAGATATTAAGATATTCTCAGATTTTTAAAAAATGAGGAAATTTATTAGTATAAGAAATGTTAAAAGGGGTCCTTTGGGTTATAGTCAAAACCCAATGGAAGTAACTTTTTTTTTTACTTTTATTTTCTTTGCCTTTGCAGTCAAATTCATAAACTTCTCCCTAAGACTAAGGCCTATAAGTTTAATACCTATGTTTTGTTCAATGTAATTTATAGTTTTAGGTCTTATATTTAGGTATTTGGCCCATTTTGAATTAATTTTTATATATGGAGACAAACAGTAATCTAGTTTTCTTCTTTTGCATGTGGCACCATTTATTGAAGAGTATTTCATTTCTCCTTTGTAGGTTTTCGGCTCTTTTGTCAAAAAATTATTTGCCCACCTACATGTGGGCTTATTTCTGGGCTTTCAATTCTGTTCCATTGGTCTAGCTATTAGGAAAATGCAAATCAAAGTTGCAATGAGATACCACCTCACACCTGTTAGAATGGCTATTATCAGCAAGACAGATAGTAACAAATGTTGGAGGGGTTATGGAGAAAAAAGAATCCTCATTTACTGCTGGTGGGAATGTCAACTGGTGCAGCCTCTATGGAAAACAGTGTAGAGGTTCCTCAATTAATTAAGAATAGAGTTATCATACGACCAAGCAACCCCTATTCAAGGCATCTACCCGAAAATCTTGAAAACATTTATTAGCAAATAATATGCACCCCTATGTTTGTTGTAGTATAATTCACAGTAGCCAAGACATGAAAACTACCAAAAAGTCTGCTCTGATACATCCTTAGATTAAGGAGATGTGGTACATATATGTGCACAATAGAATACTACTCAACAATAAGAAAAGATGAAATACTGCCATTTGTGACAACATGAAAGGATCTTGAGAATATCATGCTAAGCAAATATGTTAGACAGAAAAAGTTTAGAATCATATGATTTCACTTACATGTGGGATATAAAACTGGAAGCAGCAAGTGAATAAACAAAAGAAACAAACTAAAATACATAGGCACAGACAAGAATATGATGGTTGTCAGAGGAGAAGGGGATTGTGGTGCAGTGAAAGGTAGAGGGGGTCAAGAGTAGGATGATGAAAGGAAATTTGACTTTGGGTGGCAGTCACACAATGCAATATACAAATGATGTATTATAAAATTATACACTTAAAACCTACATAATTTTATTAACCAATGTCACCCCTATAAATTTAATATTAAAAAGTTTAAAACTAAAGCCAGAAATATAAAAATAATCATAAATCTATGTTGTTAGGTTCGCAACATATAAATATATAATTTTTGACATCAATAATATAATGGGAAAATGGAACTTTATAGAACTAGAGTACATATGCAATTGAAGTTAATTTGGTAGTAATTGAAGTTAAATAGTTATAATTTTAAGACATTACATGTAATCCCCATGGTAATCACAAAAATAACATGTATAATATACACAGAAGAAAATAAATAAGAAAATCAAACTTGTTACTACAAAAATCCACTAAACACAAAAGAAGGCAATAATGGAGCAAATGAAGAACAGAAATAGTGTAAGACATACAAAAAACAAATATCAAATGGCAGAAGCTTTCCCTTATAGGTACTCACTTTTAATATAAACTGACTAAACTCTATAAACAAACTTACAGTTTGGCAGAATAGATGAAAAACATGATCCAACTATATGGTATCATCAAGAAACTCATGTTAGATAAAAGACAAATAATTTGAAAATAAAAAGGTGGAAAAAAGATATTCAATGTTGATAGTAACTATCAGAGCTTGTATAGCTACACTATCATCAGACAAAATATACTTTCAATCAAAAACTGTTAAAACAGATATAGAAGGACATTATGTATTTTAAAAAGTCAATTAATAAAGAATATATAATTATAAACATATATGCTTCAAATAACATAACCAAAATATATATGATTCAACATTGACAGATTTAAAGATAGAAATAAATAATTCTAAAATAGTAATTAAAGACACCTATATTCCCAATTTCAATGATGGACAAAAGAGTGAGATAAAAAGTCCATAAAGCATAAAAGAACTTGGAAATGGCATATACCATTTATACCTAAAAGACACACCGTAACAATAGCAAAATAAATGTTTTCTTCACAGGCATATGAAACATTCTCAATTACAGAACATATTAGGTAAATACCAAATCTTAATGAATTTTTAAAGCATTAAAATACTAAGCATTATTCTGATCACAATATAATGAAGCTAGAAATACACACTAAAAAGAAAACTACAAAATTCACAAATATATGAAAATTAAATATCTTTAAAAACCATTTAATAAGAAAAAAACAAGCAAAAGAAGGATAATACCTTGTGTGATGCAGAAAAAGAAATACTACAATATGAATTCTTAACAGTACATGTATACATTAAGTAGTACATATGTCTCAAATCAATAATATAGCTTTAGCCCTGGTCAGGTACCTCAGTTGTTTAGAATGTCATCCAATATGCCAAGATTTCAGGTTCAGTCCCTAGGCAGGGTACATACAAAAATCAACAAGAATGCATAAATAAGTGAAAAAATAAAACCTTTCTCTCTCTCAAATCAATCAATAAATAAGCTTTAAAAATAATGTAGCTTTATACTTTAAAGAACTAGGTAAAAAGTTAATTGAATAAAGGAAAACCACTTGATAATTTCAAGTGATGCACAAAAAGTACTTGACAAAAATCAACACCCTTTCTTAATAAAAACACTCAATAAACTAACATAATAATATCGTTTGTCAGCATGATAAAGTCCATATATAAAAACCCTAGAGCTGACATCATGTTTAATGGTGAAATATTTTTTTTTCCTTTAAAATCAGAAAACCATAAAGGTTTTATGCAAACACACACACACACACACACGCACACACAAAACCACTGTTGGAACTTCATAAACAAATTCAACAAAGATACAGGATATAAAATCAACACACAAAAATTGTTTATTTTTTTATACACTAACAATGAAGAATCTGAAAAAATAAGATTACAAGTTTATTTACAGTAGCTTTAAAAGTATAAAATACTCAGAAATAAATTTAGATGTGGAAGCAAAGTATGTATGCACTGAAAACCACTACAAAACATTGCTAAAACACATTAATTGATTCAAGACTTAATATTCTTAAGGTGGCAATACTATGCAATGCAAGCTAAAGATTTGATGAAATCTCTGTCAAAATGCTAATAACATTGTTTTGAAGATATATAAAAGAAATCTTAATTTTTTTTTTATCCAGTCTCAGATGATCTTAAATATCCAAAACAATCTTGGTAAAAGAAGGACAATGTTGGAGGAATCACAATTTCAAATTTTGAAATGTACTACAAAGCTACAGTTATCAAAACAGTATGGTACTGGCATAAGAACATAAAGACAATGGAATAAAATAGAATTCCCAGAAATAATATTGGGTTAACCAAAAAAGCCATATTTTTTTTCCATAAAATAAAAGAGACGCTTTTCATTTTCACCAGTAACTTTATTGATTTGGATATTTTGAGTACATCATCTATCTCTTGCATTTTAGAACATTGATTGTTTTTAATTTATGTCTCAATTTGATCATTGTCAATTTCAGCTGGTCCACCTGACCATGGAGCATCATCCAGCAAGAAATCTCCAGCACAAAGCTCTGCAAACCACTTTTGACATGACCCATCAGTTACAGCACCCTCACCATACACTGCACAAATCTTTTTTGTGTGTTTCAGTTGCTTTTTTAGTTTTCTTAAAGAAATAAAGCATAATATGCCTAAAATGCTGCATATTTTTCCCATCTTCATTATTAAAATGACTACACAAAAATTCATCAACATTGATAATATTTTTTCAATGCAAACTGAAAGGACAGCTGTTACAATACAATCTTACAAAGTTGTTTCAAGTGAAATTAACAGATTCCAAATTTTCAGATTGAAAAAATCATTTTCAGGGTATCAGTTATTCTCTAAATTAATTTATAGATTTAACACCTTGCATATCAAAATTTTGGAGAGCTTTTTTAAAATAAAAATGGACAACCTGATCCTAAAATATTTAAAGGACTGTGAAGGACCCAGAATAGTCAAAATGACTTTAAAAGAGGGAATAAAGTTAACCACTAAAAAGCTACAGTAGCAAGAAAGAGTGCTATTAATGTAAGGATTAACATATGGGTAAAGGTACAGAATTGAGAGTCCTGAACTAAACACATTTATGGCCAATTGATTTTCAAAAAAGAAGTCAAGGTAATTCAATCAAGAACAGATCGTCTTTTACATAAATAGTACAGGGACAATTGGGTATCAATGTGTCAAAAGATTAATATGGACTTTCATGTCCCATTATAATGGGATGTAGGCTAGGAGGCCCCAGACACCCTCCCCCAACAAGCCTAGCTTGGGGGTTGGGAAAAGCAGCAACACAAGGATTAAGAGTTATTTTGCATATCAATAACAGCAGACTAGTCTCCCAGCCTGAGTGGAGCCAGAAAGCTATGTATGACTTTAACTCTTGATATAACTAGGAGGCAACTCCCCTGGTTAGAGTGCCTGCACAAGAGCTTGGAGATGGTTTGCTCCACGCAACCGGACCAGGCCTGCCACGACTAGCTATGGCAGCCAAGAAAGGCAGAAAAATATGGGAATGCTAGCAGGTGTAGCCAATTGTGGGAGGAGCCAGAAATGGGGTCACAAGGATTTAAATCCCAGGCTGAGATTTAAACTAAAGGTGGCCATGAGGTAGGGTGGGGATTGGGCAGGGAGGCAATGGGAGACCATGCAGGAAGAAAAGGGGTGAAAGGACGCTCACTGGCAGACCATGAGGAGGTGCCATGTTGTTTTGGATTAAAAACTGGAGATCAAGGCGACACAGCTGATGGTGCTGTGGACTTTTTTTTTTTTTTCTGGAGGAAGGTATTTCTGATTGGTATGTTCTGAGACTGGCCTTACTGCACAGTGGGGGAAAAGCAGGACTGTCTGTGTTGGTGGGTGTTTTTAAAGGGACTTTGAGGTTTAATGGCAACATTCCACCATTATTCCAAACCTGTATAACTTTTGAATGAATAGTTCCTTTCCTTTTCACCAAATCCTGGCATTGAAAGCCACAGTTCAGTGGCAGGCAAGAAGAACCATAGTATAGAAAGACCTGGGAGGTGGGTGGGGGTGGGTGGGGGCTGTTTTGGTAACAGTATCTTGGACCCCAAATGGGTTCATTCTGTAACACCATCACACACAACTAATTAAAAAATGAGACCTACCATAAAAGCCAACCCCATAAAACTTTGAAAGGAGAGATAGGAAAATCTTAACCTTGGCTTATGGAAAGTGACATTTGAATACCAAAACCGTGATAGACAACAATAGAAATGGCAAAAAATTGGAATTCATCAAAATAAAATAAAATAAACCTTGAAAGACACTATCAAAAAATAAAAGACAAGATACAAGCGAGGAGAAAATATATGTAGATCACATATTTGATAAAGGACTGGTTTTCAGAATTTATAAAGAATTTATTAAACTTACTAATTTAAAAAAAGTTTAAAAATGGTCAAAATATTTGGATAGGTATTTCTCCAAACACAATATACGGATGCTTCGTAATCACAGGAAAAGGTGTTACTAGGACAATGCAAATTAAATAAGTAATGAAATACAACTTTATACTCAATAGAAGGATCATTAAAAAAAAAAAAAAGAAACACCAAAAATGGACAAGAATGTGAAGCAGATGGAACCCTCATGTTTACTGGTAAGAATGTATAATAGTTTAGCCACTTTGAAAAAGTTCGATATATAATTTTAAAAGCTAACATACACTTATTAAATAACCTGCCAATTTCTCTCTTAGGTATTGTTCCCACCCCTCCCCCACTAAATGAAATATTATTTTTGTATCTTATTATAAAGTTTGATATTATTGTACTTTCTTTCTCTCTGTAAATAATGAATATATATTCCACCATCACAAGATTTCATAACTGTATTCATGCCAAATAATTTTAGTGGAAGGTAAGTAAAATAAGAAGGGAACAATGAAAATGTCACAAGGATTTCAGTATTAAAAATATCATATCCTTTAAGACTGAGGAATACATGGTGGGACTGAAAGGACCCCAAAAATAAATGGATGTGATCTTGAAGTTTGAGATGGATAGCACATAATATGGATATTATAGATATTCATAAGAAAAGACATAGAAGACAAAATCCCCAGCAAATTTTCAGAAAAGAGCAATAACTACAATTTTCAATGAGTAATTGTGATATCTGGGCAAGTAAATTGAGAACCTAGCTACAACTGCTGAAAATATCAGACATTTTAAGAAAATCTCTTAAATGATGAAGGGGTCTGGTTAGTTTAGGAATAAAAATTAACATATTTTTGAGTAGGGGATTTACATAGCACTGAGGAGATATTATTGTTTCCAAGATTCCTGAATCTCAATTTTTCAAAGCATATTTTAGATTCTACAAACTTTAGATTCATTATTTTGTGTATTTGGAAGTATAAACAAAGTAATATTTTCATGTACATTTAACTTCGGACAAAAAATTAACATATAACTAAACTTGCCTTTTTTATTGGTAAAAGTAGTCACAAAACTAAGGAACTTGTCTCTTGAACTTGCTTTTCAAAAGAGACAAAAATAACATAGTCTATGGGTCATTTGAGTATAAACTGTCAAGAAGTAGGCTCTCCTTTCTGAGAATGGATCTGTGTTATTTTGTAAATTATAAGTGAATAAGAAAATTTGATCATGTCCATCACTGTCTCTGAAGAAAACAAATGTTAGTAAACAAGGAACTTTTTATTATGTACACAAAAGATTTGAATGTGCAAAAATTTTAATTATCACTTAAATGCCAGCAGAAATGTACTTTTCCCACTGTCTACTCAAGATGTCTTTTTATTCCATGCACAAAATAACTAGAATTCTCTTTAAGCTTTTATCATGTTTTTCAGTAGAACCTCCAATGTAAAAAATCTTTAAAAAAATAGAAAAACATGCTGTTGTACTCCATGATGGCAATCATCTCTCCTTTTTATGATTAGAGATAATTATTGATTACAGATAATTATTTCTAATATTATATCCTTAAATATATATAATTATTTCAAATGTTGATTCTTTAATTAGGATATTTGCAGCTCTTTCTGAAACAATATTCTATGCCGTTTCACGATTTTTTTCTCTCATAGGATTTTCAAACTAAAAGTGTTTTATCACTTTTTTATTTTAATTCTTCTACTTTCAATTAGAAAATAATAACTTTTATCTAGTGAATTTCATCTGTTTTTAGTGTGTAGATGTAAGCTTAACAAAATAACTATTCTGAGTGCTGCTTTAGTACTTTTGAATATTTCTGCTTCATTTTAATTTGTGATTCTTGAAATGACAGCCTTCTTTATCACAAAGTTTAACTCATATTTGGTTTAATGCAAAAAAAGGCAAATATTATAATATAAAATTCATAAATTAGGGAAAATTGTGGGCATAACCCATTTCTTTGTCTTCTTTCTTGAGCTAAGTAGGCCATGCCCATTAATATCGTCTTCCTCTGTGCTTTTGAGAAATTTTTCCAGATCCCATCAGTGTGTTTAGCATATACACACTGCATAGTGTAATATACGGATGCCTCATAATCACATAGCATAATAAAGCAGGTCATCTATTGGGTCTTCTGATAACTATAATGATTTTGATGGAAAAATACTGAGGAAGCTGCTTTGTAGAGTTTTGATTAATGTTAATATATACTTTTTTTTTTTTACAATTAAGTGTTGCCTACTTACATTGTATGTCTGCCTAAAATTTTAGTTACTGAGTACCAATGAGTCTTAAAATAAATTTGCTTCAGTATATTTAGAAATGTTATTAGTTAAATCCACCAGCATATTCCTGGGAAGTACCAAACAGATTGAAAACATAAAATATAAAATAAAGAGGAGACACATGACTTTTACTTAAATAAGGGAACCTAGATAACAAAACAGCAAATTTTATAACAGAGAATTATCTGAGTTTATTCAGTACTCTTAAAAGATTTTTACTTTTTTTAAACAGGATCTGTTCACACAAGACAAAAAATCAATTCAGTTTATTAACAGTTAGCATATCATCTCTAAATGAAGCTCCTTGAAATCTAAATGGGTCCTGCGAAGAGCTAATGAGCAAGCTCCTGCCTGATATTGACAATTAATCAGGCATAAAAGCATTTCGGATCAGGACCCATTGACAAGCATGTAAGCTCATACAAACTTCAATGAAACATAATATGTTAACGTATTTGTCTCTTTGTGTATAAGGTTTCTCACACAGATTCCACCAAAACACTTAATTATCTACAGAGGCAATGCATCTGTTTCAGAATCCGTAGAAAGCTTTTTGGTTTGCTGTAGCCATATATAATAGATTGAATGAAAAGTTATTAGGCTTTGTTGCCAGTTTTCCCTTGTTAATTGCTATGGCAACCTGAAGCCAAATTTGGATCACTGGATAGAGTAACTGAGCAATTAAAAACAACTATCACTATACCCTGATAGATCCTTGGCCTTTAAAGAAAAATAAATCTAGTATTTAGCAAAATTGGAAATCTAGAGTGTGAAAAAATATATATTTTTACATTTAAATTAGGAAATTATAAATGCATTATTATATTTCTTTTAAATTTTATAATTGAAAACATTCAAAATGTATATTATATACCAATTTTGAACATATGAAATGAGTGCTTTTCCTAAAAACTAATAAATTACTTCCAGCTTACTTAACTCTTATATTTAAAGAAGAGAAAATAAAAACAAATGTCTGTTGTATGATTATGTTCTTTTTTTAAAGTCTTGATAAACTTTTGCAGTTACATAATATTTAGAGCACCTATATGTTTTATTTTGCTGATAGGTAAAGTTGTGGAATGATCTCTCTTCCACCCACTTTCCCACATGTGATTTTTAGATATTCTTTCATTTTATTTAATATTTATCATCTCTAATAATAAAAAAAAAGACACAAAATGCATTAAGTATTGTAGTTAAATACAGCCTTTGCATACTATTGAAAATAAAGTAGCTCTAGGTGTTTTCTGACTGTGTTCCTTAGTTACAGATAGGTTCATTGCTTTAGAATATAATACCATGCTAATATATCTTATACCGATTTGATCTTTCTTAGTTCAGAAGCTAGCTTTTCTCTTTCAATGGGGATTGAACAAAGAGTGTTGCTTTCTTGCAAATTGTGAAGAAGGGTTCCAGCATGTTAAAAGAATGAAAAAAGAGAAAGTTAATGGAAAGATAAAACAGAATTCATAGAATAGGGAATTACACCAGAAATGGAGTTGGAGACAGAGGCTCAATTAATTAAGAGCAGTTTGGGAAGAAACAGAAAATTAAAAGAATGGATGTTTTTCAGAAAACAGAAAAAAATTAACTATAAAAAACATTTTCTTTAAGATCATACTGTATTAAAATTTGGATTTTCACAAAAGATAAATTAATAGATACTTCTGTCAGTATAAGAAAGTCCAAACCTGTAAGAATTTTTATGAGTTCATTTGAGCCAAACTGATGACAATTGCCAGGAAGCCAAATCTCAACAGGCTGAGGAAATGCTCCAGAAAATGACAGTTTTACCACTTATTTTTATACATCAGAATCAAAGGGAAGACAATAGGGGATTACATAAAATTCATTGGTGTTAGGTTAGGTAGTTGAGACAAAACAAAGCAGGGAAATCTCTGGGACTGAATAAAAAGTAAAAGGAGTAGACATAAACTTCTTTCATGCACCTGGGCATAGCATAGTTAATAATTAATATTAGAATGGCTGTAAGTAGAAGGAAGGCAATAAACAAGATCAGAGCAGAAATAAATGACCTAGAGACTAAAAAAAAAAAAGAAAGAAAGAAAGAAAGAAAATCAAAAGATTAATGAATCCAAGAGTTGGTTCTTCAACAGATGAGTAGATAAAACAACTCTGGGATATTTACAAAATGGAATTCTACTCAGTCATAAAAAAGAAGAAAAATTTACCCTTGTAACAGTATGGGTGGACCTGGAGAATATTATACTAAGTGAAATAAGCCAGTCAGAGAAAGACAAATACCATTTGATTTCACTGCTATGTGGAATCTAATGTATAAGCTGAATTTACAAGCAAAACAGAGGCAGACTCATAGATGTACAACAGATGACAGCTAGTGGTGGGGGTAGTTTAGAGGGTAGAGGGATTGAGCAAAAAGGAAGAAGGACTCATGGACATGGACTATAGTGCGGTGATTACTGTGGAGAGGGAGTGTAAGGGGGCTGAATGGTAATGGAACAAATATAATAAAGATTATATATTTAAAATGTAAAAATATAAATAAATTAGGCACATTAAAAGATTGATAATAAATATTAATGAAATAGAATAATTATAACATAGTATAATAAAAGCTATGCTAATAAGTATTATTAAACAAAATATAAGGTACTTGAATATAAAAAATAAAAAAAAATTGATGAATCTTTAACCAGAGTTATCAGGGGAAAAAAAGAGAGGACCCAAATAAATAAAATCAGAAATAAGTGAGGAGAAATAAAAACTGAGACCACAGAAATACAAAGGGTTGTAAGAAAATACAATGAACAATATATGCCAAGAAAGTGGACAACCTGAGCAAAATGGAACATACAATCTTCCAAAACTGAATCAAGAAGAAGCAGAAAACCTGAAGAGACCAATAATAACTAATGAAATTGAAGCAGTAATCGAAACAGGTAGCAAACAAAAATTCTGGACCAGATGAGTTCACAGGTGAATTTCACCAAACATTCAAAGAACTAACACCTATCCTTCTCAAACTATTCCAAAAAATTCAAGAAAAGGGAAGACTTTCAAACTTTTATGAGACCAGTATTAACTGAATTCTAAAACCAGTTAAAGACATTGCAAGGAAAGAAAATTACAGGCCAATATCCCTGAAGAATACAGATGCTAAAATCTTCAAAAAATATTAGGGAATAGGGTCCAGTAAATACATTAAAAAGACCATATGCCATGATCAAGTGGGATTTATCACAGGGATGCAGGGTTGGTGTAATATTCTCAAATCAATGTGTGATAAATTGCATAAACACAATGAAAGACAAAAATCTCATGATCATATTAATAGGTGCAGAAAAAGCATTAGATAAAATCCAGCACTTATTTATGTAAAAAACCTCAGTTAACTGGGAATAGAGGGAGCACACCTCAACATAATAAAGGCCATATGTGATAAACCTACTGCCCACATCATACTCAATGTATAAAAACTAAAAGTGTTTCCATTAAGATCTGGAACAAGTTCTAGTCACAGTGCTCTGACAAGAAAAAGAAATAAAAGGCATTCAAATTGGAAAGAAGGAAATAAAGCTGTCATTCACAAATGGCATGATGTTGTACTTAGAAAGTTCTATAGGTTCTACCAAAAAACTACTTGATCTAATAAATGAATTTGGAAAAGGAACATGATACAAAGTCAATATTCAGAAATCAATGGCCTTTTTATACACCAATAATGAACTATCAAAAAGAGAAACTAAGAAAATAATCCCATTTACTATTGCAACAAGAGCAAAAAATAATAATAATAAAGTACCTAAGAATAAATTTAATGAAGGAGATAAAAGAGCTATACTCAGAACTATCAGACACTGGAAAAAGAAACTGAGAAAGTACAAAAATGAGGGAGCATATACCATGTTCACGGATTGAAAGAGTTAACATCATGAAAATGCCCATATTACCCAAGGCAATCTATAGAGTCAATGAAATTCCTATTAAAATGACAATGGCATATTTCACAGATCTAGAACAAAATTCCAAAAATTCATATGGAACCAAAAAAGACTCCAAATAGCCACAGCAATCTTGAAAAAGAAGAACAAATTTGGAGGGATCACAATATCTGATATCAAACTATACTATGAGGTCATTGTAATCAAAATAGTCTGGTACTGGCAAATAGATCAATGGAATACAGGAGAAAGCCAGGAAATAAACCCACGTCTTTATGGTTAATTAATATTTGACAAAGGAGGCAAGAGTCCACATGGAGTAAAGACAGCCTCTTCAATAAATGGTGTTGGGAGAAGTACATGGTACATGCAAAAAAATTACAATAGACCACTACTTTACACCATAAACCAGAAGAAACCCAAAATGGATAAAAGACTTAAATGTTAGTCATGATACCATAAAAATCTTAGAGGAGAAAATAGACAGTAAAATTTCAGATATCTCACGTAGCAATATTTTTGCCAATATATCCCATAGGAAAAGAGAAACAAAGGAAAAAGAAACAAATGGGACTGCATCAAATTAAAAAGCTTCTGCACAGCTAAAGAAATCATCATAAAAATGAAAAGGTAACTAACTGTATGGAAAGACATATTTCACAATGATACATCAGACAACAGTCTAATCTCCAATATATATGAGAACCTCTACAGCTCAACACCAGGAAGACAAACAATCTAATTTAAAAATGGCAAAGGACCTGAATAGACACTTCTCCAAGGAAGACATACAGATGGCCCATAGATATGAAAAAATTCTCAACATCACTAGCCATCAGAGAGATACAAATTAAAACCACAATAAGATATCGCCTCACACCTACCAAAATGACTATCATTAACAAATAAACAAATAGTAAGTGCTGGCAAGGATGTGGAGGGAAAAGGACCCTAATACCTAATGTGTTGGTGAGAATGTAGACTGGTGTTGCCAATGTGAAAAACAGTAGGGAATTTCCTCAAAAAATTAAAAATTGAACTGTCTTATGACCCACTGCTGGGCATATATCCTAAGAATCCTGAAATACCAATTCAAAAGAATATATGCACCCCAATGTTCATAGCAGCACTATTTATGATATCCCAGATTTAGAAACAGTCTAAGTTACCTTTAGTAGATGAGTGGATAAATGAACTATAGTACATTTACACAATGGAATTCTGTGCAGCAGTACAAAAGAAGTAATTCTTTCTTACCTTTTGTGATAGAACGGATGGAACTGGAGACTATTATGCTAAGTGAAAACCAGTCAGAGAAAGATAAATAGCGTATGATTTCACTTATGAGTGGAATCTAATAAACAGAATAAACTAACAAACAAAATAGAACCACAGGCATAGAAACATGGAGCAGACTGACAGCTGTAAGAGGGGAGGGATGAAGCTGGGTGTGGTTGAAAGAAGGTGAAGGACTTAGTCAAAGGAACATATATGATTGACCTGTGGACATAGACAATGGTGTGGGGGTTGAGTGTGGGAGTAAAGGGTGTGCTCGGGGGAAGGATGCAAAGCGGGAAAAATTGGGAAGACTGTAATAACATAAACAATAAAATGTTTATATCAAAAATAAAGAAATAGCCCTGGCTGGTGTGGCTCAGGGGATTGTGTGCCGGCCTGGGAACCAACGGGTCATGGGTTCAGTTCCCAGTCTGAGCACATTCTTGGGTTACCAGCCAGGTCCCCAGTAGGGGGCATGCAAGGGGCAACCACACACTGATATTTCCCTCCCTCACTTTCTCCCTCCTTTCCCCTCTGTCTAAAAATAAATAAAATCTTTAAAAATCAATACATAATAAACAAACAAATAAAAAGATTTTTAAAAAAGTAAAAGAAATAGACACATACTTCCTTTATATAGGTGGGTATAGGATAGTTAACAGTTAACAATTAATATGATAATGATAACAATGAGGGGATCTTTGGTCTTCTGATCTGGTGGGAGATTATGCTGAGGAGTCTATAAAAGGAAAGTACTCTGACATTTCAAGGGTGTGTTATCATAGCTGCAAAAATACAATAGACAGCCTCAGTTAAAGTAAAGATTGACTTTTGTCAAGGAGGATACCAGACTAGGACATGACTTTCCACTATGACTAGCCTTTAGTTAAGAAATTTTTATTTTGGACCATCCTATGTGGTCCTTACATTAGGTCTCTGAGTTTATAAGACCTCCATGAAGGTCTCTGGCAAGCTTGTGACGTTTAACATGTGGCCTTTTTTTTGTCGACACTTCGTCATGAAAGTATTGAGAATGTTATTCCTTTATAGTTTTAGCTCCTATATTTTACTTATGAATACAAGTGTTAAGAACAGGTTATACACTAAGTCTCTGAGACAGAAATGTATAATTTATGAGGGAATGAACCAGGAATTCTAAATTATACTCTGCTCCTCTGTTTTGGCCTAGGCTCTCTAAATATTCCAATAAAATATCAGTTTTAATACAGACATAAAGTAAAACAGCACTCAAAACTAAGATTCAAAAGTAATCTATTGTCAAAATTTTACAGACACAAGACCTGTAGAGTTGAAATAAGAATCACATATTAATTTTTACCTTATATAATACAAATAGGAGAGTATAAAGAAGACACAGAATATTTTATTAATTATAAGCAGCCTGAATAATAATTCATAAACCATAATAGATACCAATAAGAAAATGAAACGACTCTTAAGAAACAGCTAGTGTGGTGCTTTCTTCCAGTTTTCTCCTCCATAATCACCTTCTCTTTAACATTTATTCAGAAATGACCATTTCAAAGGAAACCACAGGGCAGGAGAGAAGGTCATGATTGAATGAAAATTGGAAGTATTTCATTTCCTTCTCTCTTTGTAGAAAAAGAGATTGTAGAAAAATGGTAAAATTTCTTCCTTAATTTTTGGTAGCATTTACCTGTGAATTTATCTGGGCCTGGTATTGTCTGTATTGAAAAGATATTAATCATTGATTCAATTTGTGTAATAGATATAGGCCTACTCAGACTGTCTGTTTCTTCCTGTGTAAGTTTTAGCAACTTGTGTCCTAGAAGGAATTATTCTGTTTCACCTAAGTCATCAAATTAGTGGGCATAAAATTCTTCTCAGTAACACTTTGTTATCCTTTTTATGTTCATGGGATCTGTAGAGATGTCTCATTTTTTGTTTCTGATATTAGTAATTTGTGTCCTCCCCATTTTGTCTTAGTAGCCTGGCTAGAGGCTTATCAATATTATTGATGTTTTTACAACCCAAAGTCAAGTCTCCTTCTATCACCATTAATCCTCCCTTTACCTTCTACCTCCCCCACTTCTCTTTCCCTCTGGAAATCACCACACTATTGTCTGTGTTTATGAGGTTCTTTCCCTGTTTGCTTAACCCTTTAGTCTTTTTTCACTCAGCTCCCAAAATCTCCTCCCTTCTAAAAGCCTTCAGTCTGTTTTCTGTATCTATGAATCTGTTTCTATTTTGTTTGCTACTTTCAACATATAAGTGAAATTATATGATGTTCTCCTTTCTCTGACTGGTTTATTTCACTTTGAATAATACTCTCCAGGTCCATCCATGCTGTTGCAAAAAGTAAGAGTTCCTTCTTTTTCATGGCCAAGTAGTATACTACAGTGTAAATGTACCACAATATTTTCTAACTTTATTTTTATTGTTTTTTTAAATATATTTTATTGATTATGCTATTACAGTTATCACTTTTTTTTCTACCCTTTATTCCCCTCTGCCCTGCACACCCCATCCCAACAGCATTCCCCCACTTAGTTCATGTCCATGGGTCATACGTATAAGTTCTTTGGCTTCTCCATTTCCTACACTATTCTTAACCTCCCCCTGTTATTTTGTACCTACCAGTTATGCTTCTTATCTCCTGTATCTTTAACTCCATTCTCCACCCTCCCGCTCCCTGCTGACAACCCTCCATTAGATCTCCATTTCTGTGATTCTGTTCCTGTTCTAGTTGTTTGCTTAGTTTGCTTCTGTTTTTTGTTGTTTTTTTTTTAGGTTCAGTTGTTGATAGTTGTAAGTTTGTTGTCACTTTACTGTTCATAGTTTTGATCATCTTATTTTTCTTTGATTAGTCCCCTTAATATTTTATTTAATAAGGGCTTGATGATGAACTCATTTAACTTTACTTTGTCTGTTTACTTTACCTGCCCTTCCATTCTAAATGATAGCTTTGCCGGATAGAGTATTCTTGGATGTAGGTTCTTGTCTTACATGACTTTGAATACTTTTTTCTAGCCCCTTCTTGCCTGTAAGATTTCTTTTGAGAAATCAGCTGATAAGTCTTATGGGAACTCCTTCATAAGTAACTCTCTCCTTTTCTCTTGCTGGTTTTAAGATTCCCTCCTTATCTTTAATCTTGGGTAATATAATGATGATGTGCCTTGGTATGTGCTTCCTTGGGTCCAACTTCTTTAGGACTCTGAGCTTCCTGGACTTCCTAGAAGTCTATTTCCTTTGCCAGATTGGGAAGTTCTCCATTATTTTTTCAAATAAGTTCTCAATGTCTTGCTCTTCCTCTTCTCCTTCTGGCACCCCATATGATTCAGATATTGGAGAGTTTAACATTGTCCCAGAGATTGCTCAGTCTCTCCTCATTTTTTTTTTTTTTTGAATTCTTGTTTCTTCATTCTGTTGTGGTGGAATGTTTCTTTCTTCTTTATGCGCCAGATCGTTGATTTGAGTCCCAGTTTCCTTCCTTTCACAGTTGGTTCCCTGTCTATTTTGCTTTATTTCACTTTGCATAGCCTTCACTTTTTCCTCCATATTACGAACATACACAACCAATTCTGTAAGAGTTTAGATTATCAGTATTTTAAACTCTGCATCTGTTAGGTTGGCTACCTCTTCATTGCTTAGCTCTATTTTTGGAGCTTTGACCTGTTCTTTCCTTTGGGATATATATATATATAATCTTGGCATGCCTATTATGTTGTGAGTGGCACAGCCTTAGATATTTGCCAGGGCAGGGCAACCCAGTTACTGCCTTGTGGTGCTGTATGTTGGGGAGGGGTCAGAGAGGGAACAATGCCACTTGTTTGGCTCTTGGCCGGCTTTCAGTCACTTCCCCCACTACCCAGAAGCAAATTGGGTCCTTCTGGTGCTGATTCCTGGGTGGGTGGTTTTGTGTACATTCTAGGACCCTGTGGATCTCTCAAACAAGCTCTCCTGTGAGACTGGCCATTTCTCTTGCTACTGCAACTCCCACAGGTTTTTACCAGTAGATAATTTGAGGCTTCCTTTTTCTGTGCCAGAACTCTGGGTTGCACATATCTCTCACTCCCCAGTTGTTTCTCCTGGTTTATCTGCCCACAAATGTGGGACCACCCAGTCCTCCAACCACTGCCTTGCCCTCTATGGTCTGCCAGCCCCTGCCTTGCTGCGTCCTCTCTGCCCTAGCTGCTGGTCTCTGCCTCTCCTACTGGTCTGAATAAATGTTTCTTCTTTATGTTTTTTGACTTGATTGTCAGACTTCCATACAGTTTGATTATCTGACAGTTCTGGTTATTTTTTATCTTTAAATTTGTCATTACCCTTCTTTTGGTTGTGTGAGGAGACCAAGTGTATCTACCTATACCTCCATCTTGGCTGGAAGTCCTTTATTTTTATTGTTGTCCCCATTTTTCCTCCTTTTGCCCACCTCCACTTAGCCTCCCCTTCCCTGTGGTCATCATCGCACTGTTGTCTGTGTCTATGGGTTATGTGTATATGTTATTTGGCTAATTCCTTGATCTTCTTTCATCCAGTCCCACCTTCCCCTTTCCCCCTGACAGCCATCAGTCTGTTCCATGTATCCTTGCTTCTGTTTCAATTTTGTTTGTCAGTTTATTCTGTTCATTAGATTCCACATATAAGTGACATCATATGATATTTGCCTTTCTCTGACTGGTTTATTTCACTTAGCATAATAATCTCCAGGTCAATCCATGCTGTCACAAAAGGTAAGATTTCCTTCTTTTTTTTTATGACCACATAGTATTCCACTATGTAAATGTACCACAGATTTTTACCCATTCATCTACTAATAGGCACTTGGGCTGTTCCCAGATCTTGAGTGTTGAAATAATATTGCTCTGAATATAGAGATGCATAATTTTTTTCAACTTAGATTTAAGGATTCTTATGACTAGATATATTTCCAGAAGTGGAATCAGATGATGTATTATAAAATTGTACATCTCAAACCTATATAATTTTATTAGCTAATGTCACCCCAATAAATTCAATAAAGTTAAAAAATATATTATTTTCTCTTCAAAGATTCAACTTTTAGATTTGTTGATTTTCCCTATCAACTTCTTGTTTTCAACTTTATTAAATTCTGCTTTTTCTTCTACCTCTCTTCCCTTCTTTCTTCTTGTCCTCCTCCTGCCCTCCTCCTTCTTCTTCCTCTTCTTCTTCTTCTTCTTCCTCTTCTTCTTCTTCTTCTTCTTATCCTCCTCCTCCTCCTCATCCTCATCCTCTTCCTTCTCCTCCTCTACCTCTTTCTTCTAACTTCTCCTCCTCCTTTTCCTCTTTCTGTTTCTCAGGCCTATCTTCCTTCATTTTCTTCTTTTCTAGAAAGTTTCCTAAGATTAAAGATTATATTTTTATTTTAGATCTTTTTATCTTTTCTAATATATGAATTCAGTGTTTTGAATTTAAATAAAGTAAATTAATTATTACTTTTGCTGCATCTGACAAATTTGATGAGTAGTATTTTATTTTTATTTACCTCCAATATGTTTTTACATTTCTCTTGAGATATTTTTTGTCCCTTGTGTCATTCAGAGGAGTGTTTTTTAATCTTCAAATGTTTGGGGGGGTTTCCAGCTATCTTTCTGTTATTGATTTCTAATTTAATTCCAATATATTCTGACATCAGACATTGTATGATTTCTGTTTTTTTGTTAAATTTGTTAAAGTCTGTATTATGACCCAGAATATCAGCTTGAGAAGAATGTTTCATCTACTGTTTTTGAATTAAGTATGCTATAGATTTCAATTGTACGCAGTTAGTTGATGTTTCTATTTAGTTCATCTTTTTAACTCTTGCTTGTTCCTTTTTTTTTCTTCATCTCTGACTTTCTTAAGTTTTAATATGATATGTGTAGGTAGTGATTTTGCCAGTTACCCTTCTTGATATTCCCTGAGTTTCCTGAATTTGTGGTTTGATGTTTGTCATTAATTTGGGAAAAATTATCAGTCATTATTGAGTCAAATGTTTATCCATTTCTTTTTTCTTTCTCTGGTATTTCTATTGCACATCTACTCCAACTTTTAAAATATTTTTTCACAGTTTTTGATTATTCTGTCCTGTTTGCTTTTTTTTCAGTCATTTTTGTTTTTCAGTTTTGGACATTCCTGTTATTACATTTTTAAGCTCATTAATTCTTTTCTCACTGGTGTCCAGTCTACTAATAAGTTTATCAAAGGCATTCTTCATTTTTGTTGCAGTGTTTTTTATCTCTAGGATTTTAAAATTTTTTCCTTAGAATTTTTCTCTGTCTACTTGCATTATCCATCTGTCCTTGCAAGTTGTTTACTTTTCAGTTAGATCTTGTATATTAATCATACTAGTTTTAAATTCCCGGTCTTACAATTTCAACATTCTTACCACATCTGACTCTTTTTCTGATGTTTGTTTAGACTCTTCAAACTGTTTTTCTTTAACTATTATTATGTTTTGTAATATTTTCTTCAAATATGGACTTGATATATTGGGTGTAAGGAACTCCAGTAAAAATACCTTTAAGGATGTAGTGTTGGACTACAGAAACCTCTCCATCTTTTGGTGAACCAGAACCCATGGATTGTGAACTTCATCAATACCTCTCAGTTTTTCCCCCAATTTAGGTGGGACAGTATGGTTGTAGAGGGCTGGAGTTCAGTATTTTCCTTCCCCTAATAAGATTAGTCCTTCATAAAGTCCCAGCAGGTTAGCATCTGATAAAGTAGTTTTTCATAGAGGCAGTCTGTATAAGGAAGAATGGAATACAATGGCATATTTTAAAATGGTGACATTTCTTTCACCCCTATCAGGAAGCAGGATGAAATTCTCTCCATATTCCCTATGAAAACCTAGATGAGCTTCTGGTGATAATCTCACAAAAGTGTGGTGGGGGCGGTTACGGTGACTAAGTACCTCTAGAGATTTTAACATTTACACTTGTCTATACGGAGAGTCTAGTAATTAGTCAATTATAGTTTAGTTTTTCCTCATCTAGCACTTGTTTCCACAAAGGTTTTTACTCATGGCCTGTGGTCCAATAAGTTGTGATTCTTTTTTTTTTTTTTGGCCTGTTAGTTATTTCAATTTTTACATAGTGGTTTGCCCTGGAACTTCTTTGATTAATCAAGATTAGTTGATTTTCCAGTTTGTTCAAATTTTCCTTTAGTTTAGTGATAGAGTGATGACTTCTAATTTCCTTAATACAATGGGTAACCTATATTTTTAAACTTTATTTTCCCCCAACACACACACACACACAAACACACACACACACACACACAAGCACAACCTCCCCTATCACCTTATAACAGAATAGTGCATTTGATACAAGACATTAACCAACATTGATAAATCATTTTCACCCTAAGTACATAGTTTACATTAGAATTCATTCAAGTTCTCCGGGTTTCAAGAAATGTCTAGTGGCATGTTTCCACCATTGTAGTGTCATACAGAATAGCTTCACTATCCTAAAAATCTCCTACACTCCACCTCTTCACACCCCTTCCCTGAAACCTTGGGTCATCACTATTTTTTTTTAACTGTCTCCAAGGTTTGCGTTTTTTTAAATGTCAAATGTTTGGAATCAAACAAAAACAGCATTTTTAGACTGGTCTCTTTCACTTAGTAATATACCTTTAAGGTTCCTGCACATATTTCAGTGACTTGATAGTTTATTTCTTTTTAGTGATGACTACTACTCCATTATATGGGTACAACACAGTTTATGTAACATTCATCTATTAAAAGGTATCTTGGTTGCTTTCAGGGTTGTACAATTATGAATAAAGATGTTATAGACATTGATATGCAGATATTTGTGTGAACATAAATTTTCAACCTATTTCAGTAAATACCAAGGAGTTCCTTTGTTGGATCATATGGTAGGGGTGTGGTCAATTTTATTAAAAACTGCTAAACTGTCTTCCAAAGTAGTGGCATAATTTTGCTTTCCTGTGAGCAATGAGGTAAAATTCCTGTTGCTCTGCATTCTCATCTGCATTTGGTGTTATCAATGTTTGGAATTTTGGCCATTCTAATAAACTTTCAGTGATATATCTCATTTTAATTTGTACTTCCAAGTGAATAACGATGGTAAACTTTTTTCATGTGCGTATTAACATTTATATATTTTATTTGGTGAAATGTCTTTCAATGTTTTTTCCTTCTTGTTGACTGGGTTGTTTGTCTTTCATTATTGAGTCATAAGAGTTTTTTGTAAATTCAAAATAAAAGTCTCATGTTGAACATATGTTTTGTAAATATTTTCTCCCAGTCTGTTTCCTGGTTTATTTCTTGATGGTGACTTTTGAGGTGCAGAAGTTTTTAATTCTGATAATGAGGTCCACTTTATATTTTTATTATATAGGCCATGCTCTCAATTTGTTTCCAGGCTATATATATATATATATATATATATATATATATATTCTTCATTTAAGCTATGCCTGTAACACATTACTTTAATAAGTGCAGCTCTATAGTAAATTTTGAAATATATAAGTAAAAATCCTCAAACTTTGCTCTCATTTTCAAAAAACTTTGGCTATTTTAAGTGTTTTGCATTTCCTTATGAATGTTAGGATCTGTTTACCAATTTTTCAATAAAGTCTGCTATAATTTCGACAGCTATTACAATGAATCTGCAAATGAATTTTGGAAGAATTATCTTCTTAACATAAGCTCAGTGTTCCAACCCATGAACATGAAATATTTCTCCAAAGTTTTGTAGTTGTTAGTTTATAAGTCTTATACATTTTCATTAAATTTATTACTATGTATTTATTATTTTAGATGTCATTGTGAATGAAATTATATTTTTAATTCAGTTTTTGGAGTGGTTACTGCTTGTATGTAGAACTAAAATTGATTTTTGTATAATAATCCACTTTTCTGTGACCTTGGTCTACTCGTTCATTAGTTGTAATAGCTTTTTTGTTTGTTTTTAAAATTTATTTGTTATTGTATCCTTAATTTTCTATGTATAGGATGATATCAATTGTGAATAAAGATAATTTTACTTCTGTTTTCCAATCTGAATATTTATTATTATTTTTATATTATTTTATTTTATTTTTATTTTATTTTTGCCTGATTTTACTGTCTAGAACCTAAAACGCTATGCTGTAATATAGTCTGACTTTTTGATGTTTGACAGCTGATCGTTTCCAAATGCTACTCCCCTTTTTCTTTCATTCAGCATTTGTGCGAGTCAGTATTGAAGCCCAAGCAATCTCTTCTTTGATATAAGCAGTGAAGTTTATTAAATCACACAAAATCTAGGCTACACTGGGGCTCTCACACCAGGTCCACCTCCAATAAATACAAACAAACAAACAAACAAACAGTAGAAACCTTTACCGCTCCCTTAAATCCTTTTTCAGTATGGCTCTGATACCTACCCTGTTCACCCAGAAAGCCTGAATATGCAATAAATTTCTTCATTTTCTCTTGTTCTGTGTAGTAGCCTATATAATGGCCTCCCCAAGATGTTAAATCTTAATCCCTGGAACCTGAAAATGTTATATTTGTAGTTGTTATTAAGTTTAGTATCCTGAAATTGCTAAATTATCCTAGAATATCCAAGGTGGATGCTAAATTGTATCATAAGTATCCTCATTAGAGAGTGGCACAAGAGGAGTTGATGTAACCAAGAGAGGAAAAATCACACCCAGAGGAGAAGGCAATGTGAAGGCAGTGGTACATATTAGAGTGATGTTGCCACAAGTCAAGTAATGCCTACAGCCACCAGAAGCTGGAAGGGGCAAAGAATAGATTCTCTTCTAGAGCTTCTGATGGAAGCACTACCCTGTCTACACTTTGATTTTCATCCAGTGAAACTAGCTTTAGACTTCTGGCTTCCTGAAATCTAATAGAAAAAATTGTTTTATTTTCAACCACTATATCTACAGTAACCTCTTACAGCAGCCACATGGAATTAATATAATGTGTGTGTGTGGCATTATCTGTCTTAAAGTGTAAAGGTGATTAATCTCACTCTCTGAGGGTCAACCACAAAACATATGTGACATAGGTGAGGAAGAGAGAATATCTTTGTCTTGCTTCTGATTTTTATCAATACTCACAAGAAATGATGTTTTCCTTTTCTCATGATGGATTTGTCTGATTTGATATTAGGGTAACACTGTCCTTTAGAATGAGTGGAATTTTTTCCTTTTTTCTCTATTTTTAGAAGTGTATTTAAAAGAGTATTAATATTAAATATTTTTGTCTCTTTCTCTTTTTCCCCTTGCACTAATATTATACATATGTTATTTTACTTGATGGTTTCTGAAGCTATTAATTTTTTACATTATTTTTTCTTTTAGTAACTCAAATTAAAAGAGTAATAATCACTATAGATGATTAAGCTATCTCCTAGTTTGCTGATTATTTTCTCTGCTAGCTTATCTCTGGTATTGAGCCACCACCCAGTGAATTTTTAAATTTAAATTATTATACTCCTTATCTCAAAAATTCTGTTTACTTGTCTATAAACATATTTTTATATCTTTATTGATATTCTCAATTTGGTGAATCATCATGTCATACTTTCCTTTAAATTTTTAGACATAATTTCCTTTAGTTCTTTTACATATTTCTAATAACTTATTTAAGTCTTTATCTAATGTATCTAAACCACTGGGCCTTCCAAAGAAGCATGTTTTAACTGATTTCTTTGTGTACATGGGTCATTCTTTCCTGTTTCTTTGCACATCTCTTTTTTTTTTTTGTTATTAAAAACAACACTCATAGCAGTTTAAAAGTCTGCTTTAGCTTTCACTTCCTGAGTTTGTAAAGTAAATGACTGGTGTCCTGTAAGGTCTTTTCTAGATATACATGTAGCCCATCTTGTGCACCCGGCCTTCTGCTCCCACTGGAATATGTTAGAGCTTTATAAAACACCCATAAAAATTTTGTTTTCAGGTCTTTTATAACATATACCTGTTTTTGGCTTGTTTGTTTGTTTGCCCTAACTGCTCTCAGAGCATTAGGCAATTTCTAGACTTTTAAAATAAGTGAAATCATAAATTATGCAGTCATTTTTTTACTACCTTCTTTCATTTAATATAATGTATCCAAGGTTCACCAGGTTTTACATGTATAAGTATTTTATTTTTTGGTACCATTGAATAATATTTCATTGAATGAATATAACACTTTTTTATTTATTAATTGTTGGGCATTTGAGATTATTCCTATTTTTTCACTATTTTTTCAAAGAATATCTGTGTACAAGTTTTTGGTGTGAACATTTGTTTTCATTTCTAAGAATGGAATTGCTGGATCATAGGGTAATTTCATGTTTAATATTTTAATAAAATGCTAAGCAGTTTTAAGATCATTTTATATTCTCAGCATTGATATATATGAGGGTTCCAATTTCTCCATGTCCTTACCAACACTTTCTTCAGTCTGCCATTTTGATTACAGCAATCCTAGTAGGTATAAAATATGTATTTTATTTGTATTTGTTTCATCAGTAATTCTGTTAATTATTATTTTATGTACTTATTGCTACTTGTATTTTTCTTTGAATAAAATTTTTATTCAGTTATTCTTCCAATTTTTAAATTGGGTGATATGTCTTTTAATTAATAAAATGTAAGAGTCCTTTATATATATGGATAGAAGTCCTTTCTGATAAGGATCTATGATTTGCAAATATTTTCTCCCTGGGTATGGCTTATCTTTTAATATCTTTATGGTGTGTTTTGAAGCACAAAAGCTTTTAATTTTAAAGAAGTTTAACTGTTTACTTTTAAAATTTATTATCTCTAATTTTTCTGTCATATTCAATAAAATATTACTTAATAATAGTGTATATTTTATTGCTGCTGTAACAAAGTACTACAAACCTACTGTTTTAAAACAAGGACAATTTATTATCTTAAAGTTCTGCATGTCACAAGTCTGAAATGAGTCTCACTGGCCTTAAATTAAGATGTCCAGAGGACTGAGTTCCTTTCTGGAAGCTCTAGGGAATAATCCATATCCTGGATTTTTCTTGCTTCTATATTCTTTGTGCAATTCTTGGTTTGAACCTCCCTTTCATCTCAAAAACATCAATGAATGGTCAAACATTTATCATATTACATCACTGTGACATTGACTCTTTTGTCTCCCTCTTTCACTCTATGGACTCATGTAATTACTTTGGGTCCTCTCAGATAAACCAATGTCATCTCTTCATCTCGAGGTCATCTCATTAGCGAATGTGATTTCATCAGCAATCTGAATTCCCTTTTGCCATGTAATCTAACATACTTATAGGTTCCAGGAATTAGGACATGGATATCATTGGGAGACATTATTCTGTCTACATGATAACCATGGGGTATTGCATTGAATGGTTTTCAAATATTAAACATTGCATTCCTGGGAGAAATTCCACTTGGTCAGTGTGCATAATATTTAACTGTAGATTTACATGCAGGTATAGGAAATAATATAGCTCTTTATATCCCTTGTATCCTATGTACAATTCCCTTCAAGGGTAATCTCTTCCAAAAATATAGTATAACATCAATACCAGGATAACGTCAATACCACTAGCAACCACTAATCTGTTCTCCATTTTTTCTAATTTTGTCACTTCAAGAATGTTGTATAAATAAAATCATACAGTATATAATATTTTGGAACTGACTCTTTGAATTTAGTATATGATTCTAGAGAACCATCCAGTTTGCAGTGTATAACAAAAGTTTTTTTCCTTTTCTCACTGAGTAGTAATCTATGGCACAGATTTTCTTCAGTTTGTTTACCCGTTTGCTTTCTGAGAAATATGTAGGTATTTCCCATTTTTTATCTATTTTAAATACAACTACTTTAAGCATTAATGTACAGGTTTTTGTGTAAACAGAAGTTTTATTTCTCCAGGGTAGATGCTCAGGAGTGGAAGTGTTAGATTATATGATGGTTGCATGTTAAGTTTAATTTGTTTTTTGAATAAGGCCCCAAAATGTTTTTTAGGCTGGCTGCATCATGTTAAATTCCCATGAGCAATATAGGAACCATACAGTTTCTCAGCATCTTTTCTAGTATTTGATTTTTTTTTTTAGCCTTTTGATAGGTATGGAATAATATCTTACTGGGATTTCAAATTGTATAATTTAAAGGTATCAAGCAATTTTATATTTGTGTATTTGCCATGTACATATGATACTCTTTGGTAAAATGTCTCTTCATGTTTGTTGTCCATTTTCAAGCTGAATTTTTTAATGTGGAAGTTTTAGAGTTCTTAGCATATTCTTTATATGAATTCTGTGCAAGTTATGTAGCTTGTAAATATGTTCTTCACATCTGTAATTTGCCTTTTCATCCCTTCAATAAGCTCCTTCACGAATAAAAAGGTTTTGATATTGATGAAGTCCAATTAACCTTTTTTTTTACTTTTTCTCTATAATTCTTTTAAATGTTGATGGATGCATTTTTCTAGCATTTTGTGGAGAATTTTTGTGTTTGTGTTCGTGAGCAATGTGTGTGTGTATATATATATATATATATGTGTGTGTGTGTGTGTGTGTGTGTGTGTGTGTGTATTTGTAATGTCTGTGCCTAATTTGGATAGCAGGAAAATGGTTACATAGAAAGATTTGAGAAGTGTTCTTTCCTATTCACTGTTAGTAGAGTTTTATGAAAGTTTTGTATTAATTCTTCTTAAATGATTGACAATGATGTCATCTGGGTGTGGGCTATTCTTTCTGGGAAGTTTTAGAATTTCTAATTTAATCTCTTTACATGTTAAAAATTTATGGATATTTTCTATTTCTTCTTCATTTAGCTTCTTGTTTGCATCTCAGGCTGCTGCAAAATTAAATAATTTTCACTGATTTATATTCTTTTTTTGTAAACACACTGGAAATAGAGCTTCTCCTATAGAGAAAATTCTAAATCAGGTCAAATAATGACAATGCTCTACAAATGGGGCTTTTCCAGAAGTGAGCTTCATGAAAGGCCAAATAGTGACACTGCTTGAGGGGAGGCACATTTTGAGGAACTTTCATCCTGATCTGCCTCCCCCAGTACTACAAGCCTGCTGGCTTTTACAATTACTGCGATTGTGAGTCTAATGGATTATAAGGCTACCAAACTTGAGGGAGAGAAACGGGAATAGACAAAGATAATAAGCAGTAACTCTGCTACTCTTTTTATTTTCTTTTTAAATTGAATTTATTGAGGTGACATTGGTTAATAAAATTATACAGGTTTCAGATGTATAATTCTATAAAGTATTAATATCATCTGTATATTGTATTGTGTGTCCGCTGCTCAAGGTCAAGTCTCATTCCATCACCGCTTGTCCCCGCTTTCCACTCTTCTACCTGCTCCACTCCCTTTCCGTCTTAATCACCATACTCTTGTCTATGTCTATGAGTCTTTTTTCTTAATCTTCTATCTTTTTCACCAAGCCCCCAACACCCCTCCCCTCTAACATCTGTCAGTCTGTTTTCTGTGTCTTGAGTCTATTTCTATTTTGTCTGTTTATTTGTTCATTATATTCCATAAAATTATAATAGTCAATATTTGGAAGCAGTCCAAGTGCCCATCTGTGGATGAGTGGATTAAAACGCTGTGGTATATTTACACAATGGACTACTGTTTGGCTGTAAAAATGAAGGAAAGCTTACCCTTTGTGACAGCATGGATGGAACTGGAGAGTATTACGCTAAGTGAAATAAGCCAGGCAGTGAAAGACATGTGCTATATGATGTCATTTATACGTGGAATCTAGTGAACAAAATAAACTCTACTATTCTTAACAGAGCTCAGCAACTTTAATTAATGCTTGCCAGATTGTTGCATTTTAGTTAATTTCTAGAGATGAAAAAGTTTGATCTTGAGATTTTTGTTAATATGTTCAGTAATTTTATGGAGGTATGGACATATGTCCTCACTATCACATTCCAGAAATACCCTATATTGGACTTTGCTATGATTTGAATTAAAACAATGTAATGAACAGAAAACAGATATCTTGGCACACTGTGACTAACTTTGGCAAATCAAACATTCTTTCATGGTAGAATTTTTGTCTTTCTTCAGTTTTGCCAATTATAACCTAAAAGAGTGTGAAGTACAAAATAAGTTGGGAGTGCAGAGTTAACCATGTCACATGTGGCCAGATGTATAGATAGTGTCATAAAACAAAAACAAAGAAAAAAACTAAAAAAAAGTTTCTTTGTGTATTTACTTTTTTCAATTGCTCAACTACCAGCACATATTTTTCCTAACTATAAAACAACCCCACAAAAGTACAGAGAACAATATTATAAATCTCCCTATACTATCGCCAGGCTTAAGAAAGTATGTATTGCCAGTCCTTTTGTTACTATGGTTTAGTAATCCTATTAAAATCAGGTCTCCATCTTGATGATTTTTTTCTAATATTTTCTGGAATGTAAAAGATTTTAGCTTTTATTGGTAAAATAAACAAACCTAAACAGGGAAGAGAGCCGTGGTTAGAATTACTTTCTTAAAATTTTGGTATAATTGATGACTAGAAAATTGTTACTTAGGATTTGCAATCTTCTACAGTATTTCCAACATAAAATAATGTTCCAACAGTGATAATGTATTCTTAGAAATTCTGTGCTATTGAAAAGCAACAGTGCTCATATCCACATTTGTACATACTGAAAATATCATTTGGTTGAGTTTTTGATTTACGAGGGTAGAGTAGAACTTCAAATGAATAGCAATAGTAAAATTCCTGCTACATTAGTCCATATCTGTTTTTAATATTATAGGAATTTATTTGAATATGTTGGGGTTTTTTTCCATAATCCCCCAAACTAACATTTGTATCAAGGTTACCTGATGATATAACTACAGGACACCATATAATACAAATGACTTTTTATATTTTCATCCCTTCTCTAGGGATTTAAAGAATTGTTGAATCAAGCGATTGTTTTAACTAGAAACACAAGTACTCACTCATCCATCTTAACCCACTTTATTTTTCTTCATACCACTTATTATCCCCTTACATAAACTATTTAATTGAATATAAGTTGCAGTGATTATAAGATACATGGTTATTTTATGAATCACTAAAAATTAAAATATACTACCAGTAAAATAGTGAAATAATTATTCACTTATATTTTTATTTTAATTATACTAAAAAAACTATTTTATACCTATTTAAGCATAGATATTTATCAGCTATCACCCTACAATATGCAAAAATAATGAAAAGTTAAATGAAGAAAATTAGGTTATTTAAAACTTCACATTAAGAAACATTACGTTGTCACCCTGGCTGGTGTAGCTCTAGTGGATTGAGCATTGACCTGCGAACCAAAGAGTCGCTGGTTCGATTCCCCAGTCAGGGCACATGCCTGGGTTGAGGGCAAGGTCCCCAGCAGGGGGAGGCAGCCACACATTGATGTTTCTCTCCCTCTCTTTCTCCTTCCCTTCCCCTCTGCCTAAAAGTAAAATAAATAAAACCTTTAACAAAAAAGAAAGATTGAGTTGTCTATAGCAATTTTTTTATACACTATCATCCTGTATACATTCAAGAGCTTTGGTAATTTAGCATTTTTAAAAATGATGCTTTACTATTTTTAAATTTTGTTCTCAGCTACAGATAGCAATTGTATTATTTTGAAGAATATTTTTTTATCTACTCCAAGGGATCTGGCAATATTTTGTACATATAGGAAAACTTTTCCTCCACAAGGTCTTGGTGATTTTGCATAGGCCCATGTGGGCCACACACGCACAGGCCTCCACTGCACTTTATGCGAATGTGGACAGAGCGCCTTGTGATAAGTCTGGAGCAAAAGAGGATGGAAGACTTGTGATGAGGTGCGCCAAAGCCATCTTTCTTTGGGCTCCCTAACTCCTCTGGGAGGCTCTGATTGAGACTGTTTTTCATTGACCCTGGTTTCTGCTCCACCCCTCGCAAGGTGTAGCTGCAGGCTATGAAATTGCTCAGCTGAATCTAGAATGTGCCCTTGGGAGCAGGATGTCCCACATATCACATTAGATTGTTATGTGACCTCTTTGGTTTTTGTGTGGTCCTTTTTTTTCTTCTGTAAAACAAAACCACAAGGAACTGGCAATTTTGTCTACTTTTCCTTTAACTGTCTATGTAAGTAATAAAATGTCTGAATCATATCTTTAACTGACAGAATCAGACCTTGACTTTGCCTTGCTTGACACTGCTTCTATTTGAATTACTTGGTCTGTATTAATCCAATGCCTTTTTCACATATCTCAGTTGGAACAACAACAACAAAAGGAAAAATAATCTTCATATATGGGTTGACATTTTTTATTCAGTCTTGTAAAGCACATGGTTATTGCTCGCCAAAAAATAAATAAATAAAATAAACTCAGCTTATTCTCCAATGATAAATATTTTAACTAATATAAAATGTATGACTTGCTGTTCTGTATCTCTGCTTTTCTATATAAAAATAACTTTAATTTCAATGTCATGTCATAATGTAATCTCTTAGAAGATTTTTTTTTAAGATTTTATTTATTTATTTTTAGAGACAGGGGAAGAGAGTAAGAAAGAGAGAGAAATGTCAATGTATGGTTGCCTTTTGTGCACCCCTTACTGGGGACCTGACCTGTAACCCAGACATGTGCCCTAGACTGGGAATCTAACCAGCCACGCTTTGGTTCACAAACTGGCACTCGATCCACTGAGCTACAGCAGTCAGGACTAGAAGATAGTTTTCATGGCAGATAAGTTGAACGGGTATGGTATAACGGACATAACTCACATAACTCAATGAAACTGTTGGAAATATTAGGAGCTATAATTAAGTTTACTTAGAACAAATGCCACCTAGCGAACAGTGAATATAAATTATCTTCAATTGTAAGAAGCATCTTGATGTTAAAGATTCTAAAACATGAAACATGATGCATCACAGAGTTGTCAAAAATAAGTATACTTTTTTTTTTCTTAATAGTCATCCCTCACCTTTAGAATGCAAGTTTTATAAAGGAAGAGAATTCATGAATTTTATTCACTGCTTATATTTCCAGTGTCTAAAGTTTGACTGACTTTTAGTAGGGCAGCAAAAATTATTTATGGAAGGAAGAAAGGACTCTGTTTAGTCATCTCATAGGCCCACAGGAAGCAGGATGGTATGTTTCTTTTATTGTAGCTTCATTTGGTTTCCAGATACTTTTTGGTTATTCATAACTAAATAACAACTTAGTAATACTCAATCACAAATAAGGTTGGATGGAAAATACAGATCAAAATACCTTTGAAATGCTAATACAGAAAGGGAATATTATTTTTAAATGATAGAAATAGAGATATAAAATTAAAAGATTAAACTTATTTCAATTGCCATCTGTCTTGTGGACCCAAATTTCTCAGCCCTTCATGACTCACTCAACTATCTTCAGTTTCATTCAGTTCACTCTTCTCCAAACATCAAAATTAAATGTTTTACTTCCAGAGTAAAGTAAATTTTTATGTGCTTCATCTTATTCTCATAGATTGCTTATTGTCTGTCACTAAGTGTTAATTTTCTGCTGAGATTAGCTCTTGAGCCTACCTTTCAAAATAAGATACCAAATTCCTTTGCACCCACATCTTTATAGATAAGGCATATATACAGCCATGGGCAGAAAGATGCCAATATATACATCTACTTTGACATATGCAAAATAAATGTGCTTGCATTCATGTGCAGGGACTCATTTAAAAACTTCTCAGTCAGGAAGTGCTTAACTTTTGAAGAACCCAGGTGGGTTCAAAGGAATTGGGACAACCTATAAAGTTTTGTGAACGTTAACTGTATAACCAAGTTAAAAGTGAAAAGAAGAGAGACTTTGTGAGAACATGATAAAGTTTTATTGTTCTCTGCTGTGGGATTATTTGAGTATTCCCTTTATTCCCTTTGTTTTCTGAGGTAGTAGTACAGGGTTGCTCCTTGAACCATTGATGAAAAGTCACCAAATAGACAATTTAGAATGGACAAAGAGGAAATATAGGAGGGAATTAGTAAGCTTAAATATTCTAACTCTTTAAAGATCTTTTTTTTTTAATTTTCCTAGTCTTTCCATCTACTACAAGAGCTTGATTCTTTTCTGTAAACCTCCCATCTTGATAACATATAATATACCTTACATGAAGAAGTGTCTATGATCCCACTGACTTCTCATATGTTGTGCAGAATACTGGCTAAACAATAACTAGAGACACAGAATGCCTGTTATATATGCATGTAGTGGACACCAATAGCTACTTTTTGATGGTGATAAAGTATTGTTAATTAAAAGCATTGTGCTTCTGTATATTGTATTTTGGACAAAACTCTTTTCACAAGATTATGGAATTTAGAACCAGTTGTTTTAAATATCTTAATGCAATTTCAATTCCTAATAAGTTTCACCTAAATAATGGTTTTGCTACAAATGTTAAGTTTCTGATTATCTTAGTTTACAAGATCATTCTTGTAAACTATCCTTTTGGCTATAATTTAAAACATAAGCATAAAGACATACTAAGATCTATTTCATTTTTTAAATTAATTATTTTAAAAATAAATAATTATAGTTTGTATACTATATTTCAATAAATATGTATTTGTATATAAATAATTGCAGTGCTTCTTTGATTATGCCATGATATCTCATTACTATCTTCACATTTACATATTTGAATCTATAAAACTGTATTTTGGAAAAAAATTGTGGAAGTAGAAAAAAATTCTCCAGAAAATGTAAAAGAAAGGGTAAAGGAACTGTAGTCAAGTGTGAAAATAGTATTATTTCTTAGTATATCCTTTTTCATGCCAGCAACAGTAAGATCTAGTGAATAAAGTATCACAGGTTTCTACCAACAGTAGGACTGGACTGATGTTAAAATAAAAAGAATATTTGGGCCTTTGTAATGTGTGTGTCTACTTATTTATGAAAATGCATGTGTATTTGGATTTCATGTTATATATCATTATGTGTTACGTATTTGGATTTTTGCCATACAAATGCATAGATTTTTGTATTGATTTATAATGACACTGAAAAAATTGTGATATTTAGATTCAGTTGTCCATGGGTACATGAAACTCAAATAAATTATTTTAGATATGTGTAAACTTCTTACTGTAAGAATTTATTACGAAATTTATTACGACATTTTTGACAGAAAACCTATGAACTCTAATGGTTTTCAAAATTGTTTACACAGGTTTTCCATTAAATTATTGGTCTTTTTGTTTATTAACAAGAGATTGTACATACTCTATATGGATATTCAAATTCCATGTACCTTATGGATGTGTTTCCTTATCTTAAAATGACACCATATATATATATTTAAATGCTTATATATATTTGTGTGTGTTTATGTGTCTATATAAACATGCTTAAAATGTAAAAATGTCTGTACATATTATAGATACATTTAAGCTTTTACACATAATGTTTTGCATATAAACCTACATTCTATAATTACTTGTATTTAGTTATATATGGCAATATAAAAATGAACACAAGCTAAAATATAAACTGTCAATTTAAAAAACTTATAATTAATATAAAATGTATCTACTTATTTAACAATATTTGTTATAAATGTTTATTCAATTAACATCTGTTGAATACTCATACTAATATAAAACAGTACTGGGCAGTGATAGATATAAGAGACAAACAAAGATAAGCAAGATATGGTCCAGGAACTGACCACAATCTACATCTTTGAGAAGAGGGTATGTAAGGACATCAATAGTGTGCCTAGAAAATCTGCACTTATACTAACAAAGCAAATTTCTGCTTGCCAGGAAAAGCAACACCGCATCATCTTCAGATGGTGAGCTTCATCACATGATCCGCTGAGGTCTGTGCCCAGTCAGCTACCAAGCAACAGGAATGAGCTGTGCTGTGTCAAAGAAGGCCAATGTAGAATAGAACTGTAAGGATTGTCTGACTTCCTTACATGACCTTCAACAATTTTACATCCTCTAGCAATTAATTGCACTTTTGAAACTTCGTGTTGTACTCTAAGCAATTGAACTAATGTTAGCCTATTCAGATTTTGGTTTTTTAATGGTTATTTCCAATTATTGATATGGATCTTTATAATCACATTACAACATTACAACTGTTTCACTGTATTTATTTACTCATTCTTCATTCAAACAAAATGAGTCCCTGCTATCTGCTTTTAAAACATCTTGTTCTTTTTCTTTATAACACAACTGAAATGCTGTGTTTATTTGGCAATTATATTTAAACAAATGGCTCCATTTAAAATATAAGATCAACAAATAACAGACATCATATATCATTTTTTTACCATTCTGTTTTCAATGCCTATTTCCACACACATTATACAGAAAAAAGATGGAATTACTCTTTGTTCAATAAATAAATGAGTTTAATGTACATTTATTTTCCTTTGCTTTATGTTAACTTTCTCAGTTCACGAAACTGAATTAGATCAAAGTAAATGTGTCAAGGAGCTCGTGGTCTATATATCAGTGTGGTCACTGCAATCATAGATTTCTTTACTGTGCATTTTGGTAGCACAGAAAAGAGACTAACTCAAGTATATATTATACTAAGATTCCCTTAAAAATGGTTCATTTTAAAATGTAAATAAAGATATATAACAATATATAATTATAATAAATAAATAAATAAAGGCTACCAACTAGGCAACCAGAAAAGTACTTTTTATTTACAATGATTCATTCCAAAATGTTCCCCATTGCTCACAATGAAATGAGAGTGAGCAGAAATTTAAAAAATATATATAGTACTTTTTTTTGTTTTTTACTTTTGTACTTTAGTCTCCATCATTATGTTATGTAATTCTAGAACAGCAGTAAATTTGGTCTTAATAAAAACCATAATAAGCCTTCTGGGAAGAGGGCAGAATAACAATATCTGAGAGCTCCCCCTTCAGTTTTTCATTAAATGTACAAGAAAGCTTCTGGAAAGGTAAACGTCCTTGATGGAACCCAAACCTTGGTCACAGAAAAGATCAGAAGCATGGTTGTGTCCCATATCCATGCACATCTAGAAGCTATGAATAGGTTGTGTGATTTGGAGAGAGTGGCTAAACATGGGCAACCTTATCCTGAAGCAAGCCACTGGGGATGCACTATCACATCCAACAATAAGGACAAGGGATTTTGTCATAAATATGAGACTGACCTGACTATCTTATAGCCCTAACTTTGTCTGGATTATACAACAAACCAGGATCAGAATATATAACTCTTGGCATAAAACTCAAGGAGTATATTTTCAATACAATATGCATCTCAAGTGAACTGCCTCCTGATGGACTACCACATTTATTATAAGAAAACGTGGGAAAATACTGAATATCTTTAAAAGTCTACTGAAAATTAAATATGAGAAAACAGGACTAGTAATCAAACATTGTGGTAGTTGTCATAAAGGAAAGCATATAGAATAATGCAATTGAACAGAAAGCTCAAAAATGAACCATCATATATTGGTCAAGTGATTTTCAATGAGGGTGCCAAGACCACTATGCGGGGGAAGAACAGTCTTTTCAACAGATAATGGGTGGAAAACGGGATATCCATGCGCAAAAAAAAAAAAAAATGTTATCCGTACTTTACATTGTATACAAAAATTAACTCAAACACAGACACAAAGCATAACCATAAGAACTAAAATGATAAAACTCTTTGAAGCAAACACAAGGGAAAATTTTCATGACATTAATTTGTCAGTGATTTCTTGGATATGACACCAAAAGCACAGGAAACAAAAGCCAAAACAGGTAATTGGATTCATCAAAATTAAAATCTTATGCATCATAGGACACTAGTAAGAGAGTGAAAAGGCAACCCACATACGAAGAAAAAATATTTGTAAATCATATAACTGACTAGGGATCTATAAAGACCTAATATAAAAGATCCAGTATATGTGAAGATCTAAAGCGGAACAACAAAAAACAACTCAAAATTGGACAAAGGACTGAATAAGGCATTTCTACAAAGAAGGTGGACAAATGGCCAATAAGCACATAGAAAGATACTTAACACTCCTGACCATTATAAAAATTATAATTATAATAAGATATTACTTTATACCCATTAATATAGCTATTATCCAAAAAGCAGAAAATAATGAAAGTTAATGAGAATATGGAGATATTGGAACCTTTGTGGTTTGCTGGTGGGAATGTAAACTAGTACAGGTAATACAGAAGACAGTATAGCATTTACTCATAAATTAAACATAGGATTGCAATATAATCTGATAATTTCACTTATATGTGAATACTAGAAATAATTGAAAGCAGGGATCCCAACAGACATTTGTACACAAAAAGTTTTATAACACTATTCACAATAGTCAAAAGACCTATTAGCGAATGACTGCAAAAACAAATTATGGCATATACATACCAGGGATTATCAGTCAAATTTAAACAAGAATGATATTCTAATACATGCTGCAACATGAATGAACCTTGAAAAGATTATGATAACTAAAAATGGTTGACATGAATGAACAGTTATTACATGATTCCATTTTTATGAGGAACCTAGAATAGGTAAATTCACAGAGACATAAAGTAGTAGCTGCCAGAGGATGAAGAGAGCTAGAGATGGGAATTACTGTTTATAGGTCCAAAATTTTCATTTGTGACAATGGAAGAGTTCTGAAAATCATGATGATGTTTGCATAACAATGTGAATGTACCTAACTTCACTGAAATGTACATCAAAAGGGTTTTAATTCATAATTATATGTTATATATATTTTAGCATAATTAGTAAAATGCTCATTATACAAAAACAAGAAAAGTATGAGAAACTATCACAGTCAAGAGGAGCCAGGGAAGACAATGATGATTAAATGTAATGCAGTAACTTCGATGAAATTGTCAAACATTAAGAGGACATCCGGTAAAAACCCAAGAAACCTGGATAAGATATGGAGTTTAATTACTAATAATATATTAGCAATAGCTCATTAATTATAAAAATGCATCATACTTATGTATTAATAATAAGGGAAACTTGGTATGGCATAAATGAGAAACCTGTACTACCTTGCAACTTCTCTGTAAATCTAAAACTATTCTACAATAAAAGGTTTATTTTTTAAAAGCCAAAATAGTTTAATAAGAGGGGAACAAAAAGGAATTACAGAATTCAATCCCATTCTGAGAATACACAATGATTTAAGAAAATGACTGTTGGCCCTGGCCAGGTAGCTCAGTTCATTAGACTGTTGACCCCATATACCAAGGTTGCTGGTTCAATCCCAGGTCAGATCACATACAAGACTCCTACCTTTTGTAACAGCATGCATGGGACGGGAGAATAGCATGCTAATTGAAATAATCCAGTCAGTGAAAGACAAATACCATATGATCTCACCTATAAGAGGAATATAATGAACAAAAGAAACTAACAAACAAAGTGAAACCACAAGCATGGAAACATGGAACAGACTGACAGTGATCAGGGGGGAGGGAAAAAGGGGATAATAGTGGAAAGAAGGGGAAGGGACCAGTCAAAGAACATGTATAAATGACCCACGGACATGGACAACAGTGTAAAAATTGATTGTGGGAGTGGGGGTGGGATGGTCAGAGAAGGTCAAAGGGGAAAAATTGGGACAACTGCAATAAAATAACAATAAAATATAATTTAATAAAAATAAAAGTAAAAATAACAAAAGAATCAACCAATTGAATGCATTAATAAGTGGAACAACAAATTAATGTTTCTCTCTCTCAGACCCTTTCTTTCTCTCTCTCTAATGTCAATAAATTTAAAAAAGAAGAGAAAGGATTTTTATTATCAGGGGAAAATCTAAAATTTAAATCTAAAATCTAAAAATATATAGTCTTACTGTCCATGAACATGGAATATCTTTCCATTTATTTTCCTTCTCTAATTTCTTTCAACAATGATTTATAGTTTCCAGGGTGCAAGTCTCCAGTCACCTGTTTAATTTATTTCTGATTATTTTATACTATTGATGTTATCATAGGTGGAATTGTTTCATTAGATTCCTATTCAGATTGTTTATTGTCAGTGTATAGAAAGACAACTGATACTTGTGTGTTGGTATTGTATCCTGTAACTATTATGAATTGTTTTTATTAAATCTAACAGATTATTACTTTTTTTTGGGTATGGAACATTTAGGTTTTTCACACAGAAGAGCATATCATCAGAGAACTAATAATTTTACTACTCTCCTTAAAATTTGTATAATTTTCATTTTATTTTCTTGCCTAATTTTTTCTAGCTAAAACTTCTAAAATGATGTTTAATAGAAGTGATAAAGGTGGGCATCCTTGTCTTGTTCCTGATCTTAGGGAAAAATTCATTTTTTTCATTATTGAGTATGATAGTAGCTATGGGTATTTTATATATGATCTTTTCATGTTGAAGTTTTATTCTATTGTTGTCTAGTGTTCATATGGTGAAGGATGTTGAATTCTGACACATACTTTTTCTGCTTCAATTGAGGCAATTGTGTGTTTTATTTCCTTCATTCTATTAATAAGGTACATAACATAGGCCAATTTTCATATGTTCCTCCTTGCAACCCAGGAATAGATTTCACTTGGTCATGTTGTATAATTCTTTTAATATGTTGCTGAATTTCTTTGCTAGTATTTTGTTTAGGGTTTTTGCATCAATATTCATAAAGATTATTGCTCTATAATTTTATTTTCTTGTATCAGGAAATGTTGGCCTCATAAAATACATGTGGGAAAGAAATATCCCCTTCCTTATTTTTTGAAAGAATTTGTGTAACATTTGTATTAATTTTCCTTCTAATGTTCAAATGACTTGAACAGTTAAGTCAACTGAACCTGGAATTTTCTTTGTCGAAAGTTCTTGGTTACCAATTAAAAACGTTCAACCGAGATATGTATATTAAAATGTTTCTCATCCTTGGTCTAATTGATATTTGGGACTCAATAACTCTGTTTTATGTAGGTTTGCCTTGTTTATTAGAAGATAGAATGATGTTCAGTGGCATCTTTATTCTCTACTTGCTAAATAGAATAACACCCACTCTTTCCACAAGTTGAAACAGATAAAAATGTCTCTAGATGTTGACAATAGTCCCCATGGGGGAAATCATTTCCGACTGAGAATGACTGATTTATGGGATACTTTTCTTCTTGTAACAAATTTGGGAATTTGGGTCTTTCAAGAAATTTGTCCATTTCTTTATATCAGCAAATTTATTTGCTTATAAAATTTATTATGTTTTTCTAGTTCCATTAATAGTGATATTGCAGATATTAGTTGTGTTACCTCTCTAATTAACCTATTCAGTCTAATTAGAGTCTCATCAATTTTATTGTTTTAGGAATTCAAATTTCAATTTTATTGATTTTTTTCTTCTACTTGTCCATCTTCACTTTATTCAACTATTATAATTTTACTATTTCCTTATTAATTCTAGGTTTACTTTTCTTTTTATAACATAATAAAATCAAAGCTGGTTTATTTTAAAACTTTAAAAAAATATATAAACAAAGCTTCTTCTAATCCCTGCTTTAGCTGTAACACTCAAATTTTGATATATTGTGTTTTGCTGATTTATGTTTTCATTTCTTTTTTCATCCATGGGATATTTAGAATTTCATAATTTTCAAGTATTTGCATATATTCCATATTTTTCTTAGTTAAAATTTAATTACACTGTGGTCAGAGGTCATGAAAGTATATCAGTCCTTTGTATTTATTAAATCTCATTATATAGAATATTATATGTTTTATATTCATCCAACCTAGACATTTCATCTAGGTCAGATGTAATTATGTTTATTAAGTTTGTTTGAAAATAATTATATTTTTTAAAATTTATTTTTATTTAATATAAATAACATTGTTTAGCTGCTTAGTTATTTCAGTTAGGACATTTGCACAAATAATAATCCCTTTATTATTTATTGGTTTGACCATTTACTTTTAATGCAGTCCTTTATTCAATAAGTATATACTGGTCACATGTTATGAGCCCTTCCTTGTTTTAAGAAAAACCAAGTCAGACTGAGTCCTTGACATGGAAGTCACAGTGTAGTGGGACAAACATTAAGCTTTCTTTTAGATTTTCTTTTAATACCAAATATCTGAATGTTTTGTAATGTCTAAAGGTTTAAGTCTCTTATTTTTCATTATACTTCCCTCCCCCCTACTCCTTCCTTCTCATGTTGACAATAGTGTACAAAGTGCATTTTCTGTACTGGTTTAGCTACAAAAATTTCTGTTTTGTTTTTTTTTCTTTTTCTTTTTCTGGTGCCCCATTCAACAGTGAGTTAAAAGAGGGGGATGTTAGATTGAATAAAAGAGCAGTGTTTTCTTTTTTCAGTCTCTCAAATGAATGTATAATTAAAGGACAGAAGAACAGATCCATGTGCAACCAAAACATTTAGCTATTGATTAGATAGCACTGGGAATTAGCACAGGGACATTGAGTGCACCGGTGTAGGAGGAAGCAGGCAAAGTGATACTTAAACTGAGATCTAAAGAGTATTTTGGCCAAGGGTAGTTTGAAAGGGAACCCGGTGGGTATGGGCCCTGTAGGAGGGAGAATGCCACTTTTCAGGGTAAGAAAATGATGGAGACTTTATGGGAGAATGGTGTACAATAACAACTGAAAAGTGAAATGAGCTTTGTTCTCTGGGCCTTACTGGCCATTTGATGATTTCTTGTTTCAAAACAATGGGAAAATGCCCAAGGGCATTAAATGTGGGAGAACAATGATTGATTTTCAGGTGTTGCAGTGTGGCTAATGGATTCAATGTTTTTAGTTGTTTCAATATCTCTGTAGTTCCCTGTGTTAATTTCTCCTTGAAAACTGCCTGGCATGGACACTGACCTTGATGATAATGTAGATAACATTTATTCAGTTCTCTTCCAGGCATTTTCTTAAGTTCCTTACATATGTTATGTCATCCTCCCCAAAACTTTGTAGATTAATATCTATTCATGTCCCCTTATAACAGATGTATAGATTAATATCTATTCACGACCACATATAACAAATGTGGAACCTCAGGCATGGAAAAGGTAATGTGTCTAATGTCCCACAGCCATAAGATCTGTACATTAACTTAGATTTCTAGCATCATTATCATTTTTCTATTCTTTGGTTCTTATCTTTTTTCTAATATTTTATTAGTTCTGCTTTATCTCAAATTCTACCAGGATTAAGTGGAATTAAATATGTAATATATAAATATTTCAAATTAAATACAGTTGATAATTAAACATTAGTCAAAGTACAAAACATCCAAACTTGTAGAGTTTTTTGAGCTTATTTGAGCTAAAATTATGACAATTCTCAGAAAACCAGATCTCAGTGGATTCAGCAGATGCTCCTGAGAATGGTTGTTTTGCAGTTTATTGTATACATTAAAATCAAAGAAGAAGACATGAGGAGAATTTCATGAAATTCATTGGTGATAGATTAAGGGAACTGGAGAAAGCAAAGCTGGAACATCTCTGAGACTGGATAAAGAGTAAATGGAGAGACAAATACTTCTTTTACATTGGTAGTCATTGGATGGTTAACAGTTAACATTTACAACATGTAGAGATGGTATGCCAGAACAAGATAACAGTGAGGGGTTCTGTGGCCTCCTGCTCTGGGGCAGTGGGTGTAGGGGTAGAGTGTGGTGAGGGATCCAGAAAAAGAATACTACTCTGATATTCCAAGTGCATGTTATCTTAGATGCAAAAAGACAATAGGTTCAGTTAAGGTAAAGATTGACCTTTGTCAGGGAGGGTACTGGCTAGGGCATGAATATCTGCCATGACCTGCTTTTAGTTAGGAAGTTTTAATTTCAGACCATCCTACATGGTGACTTTTGGCCTCTGAGTTTGTGTGGCCTGCCATGCAAGTCTCCTCTGAGTTTGTCAGGGTTAGTATGTGGTCTCTTTTCATCCACATATTTTATGTTTACTTGCAGGATTTCCCTATTTTTCTCTTTTTTCCTAATTGGTTTAAAATAATAATAATATGGAGATTCAATGATGTTGTGGTGAGTACAACTTTATTTAAATGAGATATTTTAATATTTTAGATATGTTTAAGTTTAAAGTAAAGTGGCTTTGGTGAATCAGTTTTTCCTCTCAGAACTATCTTGATAAATTTGTGGATCTCACAATGGTGAGATGTTCATGTGTTTATTATTTTTAAATATATATGTATATATATTTTAAATGTAAGTACTTCAGATAGATTACTGTCATATTCAGTGTTTCCATAAAAGTATTTATTTTTAAATGTATTGTGCATGAACATTATACTGACTGTATATAACATGGGGTATATGTGTAAAAGACACACACTCTTAAATGTTATTTAAATGAAGACTTTAGTCTATGCTCTTTAAATATAATTTATTTCCATTAACCTTATATACAGCAAATATTTTTCAAAATATAAAACTACTAGTTAAATGCAGATTAGTTTTTTTAACAAGAATTCCTATGCAGTAGGAAGATAGGTCCCACATCCCATTGTGATTGACAAGCCTGACATATGGAATAGTTCACAAATTCCCAGGTGACTGACAGATGGAGAATAGAAAGGCGGATAAAGTTGCCTAGAGAGCTGAGGATGATTTCATATTCAGCGGTTTTGATCAAAAGGATTCCAGATCTCACACTAAATTTAGCACCGCTGGCAATTAGTGCATGATTTATTCAGTCCTTTCATTTACTGGTTGACAAATGGAAAACAAGCACAAAATTAAAAATAAGTTTATTTCCAGCATTTTAGATATTTAAAATGTGTGTGTCTTTGTTTGCACATAAATTAACATGAGATGAATTTATAGTAAGATTAAATCTGAACTGGAGATGCAAGCAATAAATAAGAGCTTTTTTTATGTATCATAAAGGCAAAACAGGTGTTTGAATTAAGAAATACTAATATGTTTAGCAGCATGACTCCACCTATAGCATTAGGGAGTTGATGCTTTCCTAAATTTAGAATAATCTTTCTACAATCTAGAGTTCTTTCATAAGCTTCCAACATAGGTGACCATCTGTATGACAGTATTAATGCTTTTCAATCTAGTAATAATAAAAAGCTAAAAGCACATCCCTGTTACTTGGACTTTCCACATTACAATGAGTGACAGCAGTCCTACAGGCTTCTCTCCCTGGTTTCTGCCTCTTTGATATTTGTGGTGAAAGCAGCAGATACCCACCCAAATCTTCCCCCCATGCACTTATAAATGGAGTTATGAGTCACAACCTTTATTTGCACTACCCTTCAAGCTAGCCCTTGTGAAGCTGTTTCCAATTCCCCTTCCTGTTTCAAGGAACAACAGTGAGATGAGCTAGATGTGTTGATGTAAACCTTCTGCTGTGTTACTTAGAGTCAGAACATGACAATATCACATCCACAATTGGAGGAGAGCATAACTAAAAATAGCCCCTCCTAGGAATTCAGAGAGGCAGGAACATTTTTAAGCACTTTGATGTAAGGGGTAGAAAATGAATTGAGCAAAATCCACATTCTTTTAATGTTAAAAAAATAAAACAAAACAATCCTCACGTCTGGAAGACCTTGTGATTTCAGAGTAGGTGTGCCAGTCTATCTCAGAAACCTTTCTGGTGCTGTCTAATATACCTACTGAGAAAGATGAATGAATTGCTTGAAACACTGTGGAAGCTTGAAGGTTGTCTCAGAGTGAAAAGTATGTTTTCACTCTTAATGGAGTAGAAGTGGCCCATTGAGGTAACTAACATAAAAGCCAACCACAGCATTGTTTGATGAGGATGTGGGGATGGCAGCAAAACACCTGAGATTTGGGGATTGTAGGACTAGGTGTTTGGGACATTTACAGGTTTTCTTATTTGATTTTTATTTCAAGTCTGACATTCAGCTTTATTTGTATTCATTATTCATAGTAGGAACTAGAATAGTTTTTAAAAAAGCATAAAATCCACTTAAATTATAATGAAAAGAATTATGTGCAATGTGATGCTTTAATTACTGTTAAGTTAACCTTGGGGTATGGAAATGTCAATTTTCATTGGCCACATGAAGGTTGAGCCCAGATTTTAGCCCACAGGTACATGCAGTCAGTGAGGGTGCAGCTTATAGGCACAAGCCTGCCTGAGGAGGCCTGACAGTGCTTCAATCTGCCTTCACAGCCTCCCCATACACCCTGGGGCACCATAACCTTTTTATTACTATTTCTTTCCTTCTCTGAAATACTCTCCTGGGTTTTTAGCAGCAGCCCAAAGACATTTCCCAGGCAAATGGCTTCAGGTCCATAGTGTTACTTTATTTTCTTTCAAAGACCCGCCCTGGATCACATGCCCTGGGTTTTAGACCAACCGAGACAAGAAAACGGAATCCGAAACTAGCTCGTGCAGATCTAAGAATTCTTTGTCCACAATGTACTTTTCCTTGAAACCAGTAGTCTAAATGTCATGCCATCTCCCTGTCTTCTGTGTTTGCTACATTTATAAACTACTTTATAAACAAGCATCATCAGTCTTGAACTTCCCACCCCTTGGGATTGGGAGAACACCTTCTATAGTAAGAAGCAGTCAGTCTGATAGTTACTGAACAAAGTGGAATTTTGCCACCCCGCCACCACACACAGGCGTAAAGCAAAGATTGAAAGGGGAAGGAAAAAGGTCTTTATTAAAATGTTCCCCAATTTGGGGGAAGTAGTAACTCCAAGGCTCCAGGCCAATCCCTTCGGCAAAATGTAGAGAAAAACCAGTCATCCCCAGGGCCAGGGTCAGTGTCCAAACACCCCACTCCCTTCTTATCTGTCCTCCTGGGACTCAAGGTTGCTACATGAACAGGTCTCTGACTTTCCAGCTTTAGGATCTCTCTCTCCCTCTCCTTGAAGTGTGCTCTTGAGGAACCAACATCGTCATTGTTCCCCGCAGCTTCTTCACTCTCCTGGGATCCAGGGCTGCTGCCAGATCACCCTACTGGTTGTGCAGGAGTACTCCACCTTCAGGGCCCCCAGAGCACAAGGCTGCTCACACCCCCTGGTCAAGCAAGGGTTCAGACTTGCAAGTCTGTGCATGAAGAAGGGGCATGGTCTGGGACCTATCTGCCCAGTGTGAAGGTGCAGCAACCCACAGGCTGCAGCCCACAAGGTTTACAGCACCCACTAGCCAGCTTCTAACTGGTCCAGCAAGGGCAAGGCAAGAAACTGAGACTCTGTGAGCCCTCCATTTAAAAATCCTGGCCCAAAATCCTATGCATGCCAGAAGCATCCAAATTCTTAGCCTAACCAGTCTAACATCCACCACGCTCATTAGTTTACTCAGCATCTCTTCCCAGGTTAGTCATCACCATGTTCACCTCCACAGTACACATTTTTTATGAACTTTTCAGCTCATGCCTGTTCTGAGCAAGCTTCCTCTGGCTACGTCATGATCTGTGCTAGTTGTTCACCCTTCCCCAGGAAATGGCATGCGCTGGCACTGGTTTCCATGGTAGGCTGCCTTTGGCACTTCCTGACCCCTCTCAGGGATCTCTCCTCTCTGCCCAGTGATCTGGTCAAATCCTGCCTGTCACATGATTACAATGAAGATTCCGTCCCCTCACTTCCAAGGGTACAGAGATGGTGAGGTATATGGTATGAACACAATTAGACTTAAATAATTCCTGACTAAAAGAAACAGATTTTGAATTTTAGTTTACACTGACTAGGTGCAGCTTTCAGTCATATATTAACTGGGAGAAACAGATCTGTTTGTTTGTTTTCGTCATATTTTTCCTGGTGAGTATAGAAATCCAGTCTCTATTGTGTAATCTGGAGGTAAGTGACGGAGAAGTGTATATAGATGGGATCTGTCCAGAAGGTATCCACTCATATAATATGAAAAATAGAGACATTTATTGAAGAAGATACGAAATACAAGAAACATTGTACACAGGACAATGATGCCTCAGTCCCTTTCAAAGGAAGCACCTTGGCACCTCACATAGTTCTCTCAGTCACCATCAGCTGACCTGTCACATTTTCCTGAATCTCACTGATGGTCTGAAATATCTTCCCTTTCAAAGATGATTTTAATTTTGGGAAAAGCCAAAAGTTGCAGGGTGCCAAATCTGGGTTGTAGGGTGGCTGAACCACCAAGGTGATTTGATATTTCACCAAAAACTCTGCATGAGACATGATGCATGAGTGGGTGCATTGTTATGATAAAGCTGCCAATCGCCAGTTGCCCATAGCTGTGGCTTTCTGAATCATCCAAATAGTTTCCACAGAGGGTTGTTCAAGCTTAATGCAAATTTATATGCTGATTCGTTGCTCTACTTGCTCATTTTGAATGTGAAGTCTGCACAGTACACTTGCTCACTCAATGGTCTACCACCCCCACTGCCTAGAACAGCAAAGTCGTTGTTCATGCATGTGCACTCCAGTTCACTCTCCTTGGCTACCAGGTTACATCAATGTGGTGCAAGCCATTCTTGTTATGTTAACAATGGTTGGACATTTTCAGGACAGACTGCCTCTCTCTCTTTTAATATATATATGTAATATATATATATAACATATTTATTATATTTATTTATATATATATAAAGTATATATATACTTTATTTTTCCCAAAAATATACTTTCTGAAAATAACAAGTATATGTAGAATAATTTGTGGCTAACATTTGCAAACAAGGTTAGCACTTCTTCAGCTCAGCATGTGTTTTTTTTAAAGTTAACCTATTAAACTTTTAAATGAAATTTCCAATAGTTGCTCATGTTTGGACTATAAAATTGAATTTTTATATGGTTTAATTGAATAAAATCACAATATTATGTGGGAAGAAGGTGGTGACTTTCCCACTTCACTTTTGGAGAGAAAAGGCAGAGGGTATTTATTTTTTTTCCTTTTTTAACACTGCATTGTCATGGATAGAACTATAAGAAGAATCCATTTGAACTGACTCACAGATTTTTTTTCACTAATGCATATATCTTCATCATTTTAAAAACATGGGTCAAATTTAAATTTTACTTTAATATCACCTATATAGACTTTGATAATGTCACAGAAGAAAGAAATGGAAAAAAGTAATGCCAAATGGCCCTTATATGCCAGACACTCAGCTTGGGGTTTTAACCAAACATTAATTATTTTCCTGAATTTCTTATAGTTCTTTGAAATAAATTTTGCTTACAAATATCTGAAGTATATGATTAAACTCATCATTTGTTTAAACATGTACTCTCCAGTATGGTAGCCACTTGCCACATGTAGCTATTTACATTTAAATTTTAATACATTACATTTAAATGAATTAAAAATTTAGCTTGTCCAGTCAGTTCAGGTGCTAGATGGACTCATCACTACTCATGACTGTGGAGTGTTCTGTTGAACAATGTTAATCTATAATCAGTCTTTCAAAAGATATGTTGCTGAGCATAGCTTAATAGCTCCATTGAAATTCTGACAATCCTTTAATACTTTTAGAGACTAGTCACTCACATGACATGTTTCTAAAAACATTATATACAAAAGAATAATTGATAACTTATTTCTTCAAAATATGTTAACATATAAACAAAGTATGTTAACAAAAAGCACCCTCAAATAATCTTCATAATTTATTGTTCATATTTGCAAATTGGGCATCTTCTCTCATACTATGCTTTTTCCAAATTCATGGAGGCTTCTATATTTTTTTCCTAAAAGTGGGTCATTAATAATCTGTTCAGCTTATAAGAAGTAGAAAAGAATATTAAATATTCAAAAATCATTTCCCCAATTTTTGTGTGTCATAAAGCATTCAGTTTTTCTCCACAGCAAGAATGGGTCATGAGTCATGTATTTAGAATATGGAAAGCCCACTAGTTTCAGAAAAATATGGCGTGCTTATATGTTCAGGTTTGTATGGGAGATGCCTAGAAGGGTATAATGCATTGAAAATACCACATATCACTAATAAAAATATAATAGAAATAGGGCAACTTATGAAATTAATTTTTAAAAAGATTTAATTAATTTATTTTTAGAGATTGGAGAAGGAAGGGAGAAAGAGAGGGAGAGAAACACTGATGTGTGAGAGAAACATGTACCCTGACTGGGAATCAACCCAGTGATCTATCACTTTGTTGGATGACGCTCAACTGCTGAGCCATGCTGGTCAGGACTGTAATAGATTCTCAACGGTCATTATATTTCTTGCTACCTATAAGAAAAGTGTTTTCATCTGGGCAGTTCTGTTTGATGAAGTTTATATCCCCTTATAATTTCTGATGCCAGTTCATTAAACTAGGATACAGTTTCCAGTGCAGATCACCCACCTAGCATCATTACCTTAATCATTAAGGTCATCACTTAGTTTTTCAACTTTATTCTTATCTTGTATTATCATGGTAATTAATATATTATTCTATTTTCCTTTCTAACATTTTGTTTCCCATTTACTTCTTTCTACTCCTATACCACAAAATCATCTCTTACAATAAAATTTTTAAGTCTCAATGAGACATAATATCAATTGATCATATTCACAGAATTTGTATGAAACACTTCTTGAACCTGAAGGTTTTACACCTTACTTTCTTTGAATAATTTCTAAAAAAAAAAAAATTAGTGACTCAAAAATCTTCTTTTCTTGGAGGAAAAAATGTTCCCACAGTGATATGAAAACACAAAAAACTGTTCAGAATCAAAAATTAAAATAACATGTCAACAAAAAAATGGATAATTCAAAATGCAAAAGCTTGAAAGATTTTAATAGCCAATGCATTCTAATAAATACTTTGCATGTATCTCTCTATAAATATAAGAATTTACATTCTGGTGTAAAATATATCAAAGAGATGTATAAGGGAATGTATCTTTCTTAGTTCAGAAAGAATCATCACCATTGTCCATTGGATGTGCGCACTCCATGGTCTTCTGATTAAGTACATGGTATAGAACTGGGGCAACAAAGTTATTGTTGAATAAATCCAAGAGATATCAGCATGAGAAGTATCACAGGATGAAATATATGTTGCTCTGTGAAAAACACTGTTAAGAGAAATAAAGTAAAAGCTAAAATTTAGGAGAAAATATTAGCAAGCCATATATCTGATAAAGAATTCATATCTAGGATATATAAAGAATTTTCAAAACTCAATTATAATCAATCACAAGAAAATGATCAAAAGACACGAAGAGGTATTTCACCAAAGAGGATATAAGGGTGGCAAATAAACATAAAAGATGTTAAAATCGCTAACAGGGAAATGCAAATTAAGACCACAATGAGATATCATTACAAACCTATCAGAGTGGCTACAATAAAAACAGTAACAACCAAATGTTGGCCAGGAGGCTAAAAATCTAGATCTCTCACACATCGTTGACGGAAACTACTGGTGACCACTCAAGACAATAGTTTGACAATTGCTTTAAAATAAACATATAATTACTGTACACCCAACATTACACTCCTGGGCCCTTGTCCCAGGGAAGTGAAAATTCCATTTACATAACATCCTCCAAATGGTGAGCTACAGAGTTGAAAAACAGATTAGTGTTTGCTTTTGGTTTGAGGTGATGCAGGCAATAGAATGGGGTGGGTATAACTGCTAAGGAGCAGCATGAGAAAGGTATTCCACGTGATACAACAATTCTGTATGCTTTAAAAAAAATCCTCATCTGAGGGTATGTTTATTGATTTTAGAGGGACAGGAAGGGATAGAGAGGGAGAAACATCAGTGTGAGAGAAAAATATTGATCAGCTGCCTCCCGTACACACAACCACCAGGGACTGAACCCACAACCTAGGTATGTGCCCTAACCAGGAATGGAAACTGCAACCTTTTGGTGTATGGGAGGACACTCCAACCAACTGAGCCACTCAGTTGGGGCACAGTTGATTGTGGTGGTGGCTTCCTTGATAAATGCGCAGCAATATCAGCATCGCCTGAGAACTCATTGGGATTCTCAGCCCTACTTGAGATCTGCTGAATCAGAAACCATCAGAGTGGGTCCTAGTAGTTTATAGTTTCATAATCCCTCCAGGGGATTTTTAATACATGTTGAAGTTTGAGAATCACTGGTCTAGGGCCAGGAAACTCCAATTTTATACTGCTCATTCACTTTGTAGTCCCAGATTTATTTAAAACTATAAAAAGTTAAATTTAAGTTCATATCTAGATAGAACTTGCCTTTAAATAATATAAAATCAGAATTATAATTTTTGCTGTCCCTCTCACATTATTTTTTTAGATTATGGAAGATAATTTATTTGAAGAATCTGTGAAATACTTTAGAAACCATGAATAATTTCTATTATCACAATAAATTACGTTATTTAAATATTCTCAATACTATACTTACTACATATTAGTCAACTCCCAAGTGGCAGTTGGCCTCAAGTGCTATCTCTAATCTTCATAGGAACTTTACAGTATAAACAGTTATCTACAGGTATGGGCATACTCATTCAGAGAGATGAGATGTATTGTCTGTGGGTCCACTCTCAGTGATGAAACTCAAATGTGAACCACTCTACAGTGTTCCTAGCATGGTACCCTGTTCTCATTACACCTCTGAGACTTTGCAGCCATAGGAATACTTACTGGACACACACACACACACACAATTTAATTGTCAGTTTATTTTTATAATGTTCTCAATCTAAAATATGCTCAAATTATCAACCATTGATTGTTCAGTTGACAATGAACATACCACTAGTGAAAAACAAAAATGATTGTGTGGATGATTGCACAAACACAACTATATAACTACCCCATGTTGCAAAATGGATTTGTGTCTGGAAACAAACCTAAAACAAATTAGCAATGCACTTTTAGGAGAAGAATTATTGACAAAAGTTGAATTTTATGAGGTTTCTTAGTAAAGAACAGAAGTTAATTTTAGCAGGAGAAGTAGAAAAAAAGCATGCCAGAGGTCAGAGTTGAAAATAAAAAAATACACCAGTAATATTTAAGTTGATTTTCTAGGAAAATACCTCAAATAATAAGCAAATTCCTACTTTTTTAAGGAAAAAAGTATCCATATGTATTAAATATTACTATTATTTTTATTTTGGTTTGAGGTGGTGCAGGAGACAGAAAAGGGTGATGTAATGATAAAGGGATAGCATGAGAAAGATATTTGAAGTGATAGAACAGTTCTGTATCCTTGTTTTGTTTTGTTTTTTTAAATCCTCATCTGGAGATATGTTTATTGATTTTAGAGAGAGAGGAAAGGAGAAAGTGATTTAGTTACTAAGATCATGAAAATTAAGTGTTAGGAATCATTTTTGCTGCTATGATTTTAAGCACAAACCAATACAATAATTACAATAGCAGTTTAAAAATTCAATATTAATTTTATTATAGTCTTTAGCACTTTGAAACAGACAACTGAGAAATATTTTTATTATCTAGATCCTTTCCTACTCATAGTAAGTGGTTGATAAACACTGTTGTCGGTCACAAATTACTCTCATGTTTTTAAGTAAAACAATAAATCTGTGGAAGTAGAGACTGAAATATATGTGATTACTATCAAATTTTCATGTCAATTGCATTTAAAATTACTTATAGCTCCCAAATGTACATAAATTCAGAGACTCGAAATAAGTTTAGGGACAGTGGTCAAGTGGGGCAATGGCTGATCTCGAGTGGGAAGTCATTGCAGAGGAGGAGAGAAATAAGCAGAGTAGGTGAGAATTTGGCAATAAATCTGTTGTTTATGGGCATGGGTCAAATGGCAAGTGTATTATGCTACATAAAAGTGATGAACTTGGGCATTAAATTTCTTCTCTTGGCATGTGAAATTTCTTCTCTTGGCATCACATTTTAAACTGAATTGGATAATCTACATTTCTTTTTTTCAGAATAATTAACTGAAAAATATGGCACATTTTGCCAAGTTAGGTGCCCTCTACCGAGATAGTTCACTACAAAATAGAGACTCCAACCATACCAATGATTGTGGTTTTGATTCAAATATTCAGTAATAAAAAATGTTACCTTTCAAGATGGCACGTTCTTTGCAAGAGTGTAATAAGAGCAGGGAGCAACCCAGAGGGATAAAACAATGGAATTGTACAAAGGCAGAAAAGGGAAATGAAAAATATTCAATGACACATTAATATATACCTCAGGGATAAGAATGTCACACACCAACAAGTACATTTGGAGTAAAGGTCAATGTGGATAAATGAGGAAGTGCAGGAAGTAATCAGGGTAAGAGAGAAGAATATGTGACATATAGAACATCATGTAGAAGTAACCGAGAAGATTATACAATAAATTCAAGAGTAAAAATATATATAAGAAAAGCAACAGTGAAAAATGAAAGGAAGATTACAGAGAACTTTAGATAAATATCACAACAATTTTTGAAGAACTAAGGGAAAAGGGGTCAGCATAGCAGTCAGTAAAATGTCTAAAGACATGGAAAGGTAATTTATTGAAAAAATAGTGAACTCACAAGAATTAAATGTATTCTTTCATTTATTTTGCAAAAAAAGAATAAAGGAGTAGGTGGGGGCATGAGGGAGTGTCAGTTGGTCCATAATTAATTGAGATGTGTTTGATATATATATAAAACATTATTAAATGTTAAAATGTAGATATAAGAGAAAATACCACTGGAGAAATCTGTCTAAAAAATGAGTAAAATTCTCTATATCTTAAAATTTTAAGTATGCCTTAACTTTGCATTCTGTTTATGCTGGATTTTGTGCTTGGGTTGAGGTGTCCCTTTTTGAGGGAAAAAAATCTTTGTTATTCTCTCTCTTTTTCTCTCTTTCCATAGAGACAGAGGTAGATGGTATACATGGAGATGGAGATAGATGTAGATGTGGATGTGTGTATGCACATCTCAATCATACATACATACATACATACATCTTTTCCCCAAATAAACATATGATATGCACAGGCATATATACATTTGTTTGCATATATACATAAGTATATATATTGTACATATGCATCTTTATCTTTCTATAAATATATCTAGATAAATGATAGATAGATAGATGATAGATAGATAGATAGATAGATAGATAGATAGATAGATAGATAGATGATAGATGTTTCTCGGTACACATACATATAAAAATATATACACATATATACAGACAGAGAGAGAGAAAGAGAATTCCTGTTTGGAAATAAAAAAAATACCTGCATTTAACTAAGTAGGAAACCCCTCATTTTGAACTCAATATACTCTGATATTTAAATAAGAAACTTTTAATGGTGTCTTCTGTTCTGCCCTGTTCTTTCTGAAACATTCTGGATAGTTTATTTGGGCAACACATCTTATCACAAAAATAGCTGGTTGTAAGAAGGTACATCCAAGTGTTTGAGACAGTGGTGAACATTTTTTCTTTTAATCTTAGGATTCATAGAAAATAGAAGAAAAACACAAGCTTCTTCTCATGCCATTGTAGTTTCAAGATTTCTTTAATCACTGCTGGGCCACCAGAAAGTGGTATTGAGTTCTGGTAACAGCATTTGTGTATTTCCACAGGTGTCACATGATCTTGTATTCCACTGTCAAGTCCTCAATCTCACTTATACCCAAACATTGTTAGGACCAGCTTCACAAAAATGTAGCTTGAGGGAGCTTCATACTCAAACCAGGTTGCTCCCTGCCCTGACTCCCTAGTGCATCAGTATCAGAAAAGAATTTACTGGGCACTCAGGCATACAAAATGTACAAGTCAAGAGGAGGCCAATGCTCACCTGGCAACTCTTGATTAGAGAGGTAAGAGCCAATGGATAAATTCCTCCTCACTCATCCCTCATAAATTGGTTTCAAAGCATGTGTTATAAAGCTTTCTAGACGTTCAAAGAATGAGTCATCCTTAGTAATGAATATCAACATCACATTTTTAGATTAACTTCTCTCACAGAAGGAGAAAAAAGGATTAGATATATCATGGTTAAAATTTATCTAGATACATTTGGTGATAGATAATAGACTAGAGAGAGAGTTGATAGATGACAGATAGATGATAGATGATGATAGATGATAGATAGATAGATAGGTAGATAGATGATAGATAGATGAGTGATAATAGATAGATAATAGATAGATAAAAAAATAGATAGCTATACAGATCCATTTTGCTTTTAATAGCAAAAACAATGCATTAGGGCCTCTCCATCTCCCTCCCTGTCTCTACATGGCCACAGTTGGACTTGGACTGACACCAAATGTGCAACACATACAAACTAGAGCAGTGATAGGTGAGAACTCTTACATGTGCTGCATTTCAGAAGGAGATACCATAAACTACAACTATCTCAGTGATTTTTCTCAGACCTCTCAGTACTTTTTATGTTCTATTCCCACCAGCCTTTTCCTTGTTCCACGAAGATAAATATTTAGTTATTATTCAGTGACCCTCAGAAGTCATATACCTTCAGAATGGTAATAAAAGTCATTTTTTATCATGTGTTTTTTAAAAAAATGGTTTTGGCTTCATATATTGATTCCTGGTACACTTGTATTTCTTACCGTTCTTTGCATTCGAACTAATGTTTCCATGATTTTTCCTAAATTTTCAAATTCAAGATTAAAGGATTTATAAAAAGGAGCTTTTCCAAAATGGTTTCCTTATTATGTACCAGGACCAATACCAGGTGTTTTATATAAAAATATTAGTGCAAGGTCACACAGCTAAAAGCAAGCTATTAACTTGTGGTTTGTGGTCCAACAATTAAACATCTTAAAAGTCATCACTGCCATTTTCACAATATGAAAACAGCTGAGCAAGCTAAAAATCAACTTTTTTTAGACTCATCAAAGGATTATGATCACAGCAAAAAAAAAAAAAAAACAAAACACACACACTGAAAAGTTAGGTTAGACAGGTGAATACAGAGAATGCAAGCTTCCTGGGAGCAGAAACTGTGCTGGAGCCAGCAACTAGTAGGTTCTTCCAGGATAATTGACTAATTTCTGGAAACTGAACATGGACTAAGTTAAGAGATAAAAATGCCCAGGTTTCCAGCCTTAGGAAGGATCCAAAGCTTTGTGACTTTTACTTCTAGGAGTCTACTCAAGTTCTTATAAAAATTGAAGACTATTCCCCCTCCGGCACGAAGAGAGGGAAAGGTAACTATGAAAAGTATATCTAGAGATTTATCTTCCCCTTAACAAAGGTCTGATCTCCTGGGAAACTATTTTCCAGGGTCTAACCAATATTGGGCTATCCAATATTTGTACTCCATGCCTAACACGCAACTGCAGGAAGGGACATACTCAGAGTCACTAAAAGACTGAGACCTAATCATAGGATTTCAGAACACTTCCCCTCTCACCATACCTTGCCACCACATCGATAGGATTCCTGGGGATTAAAATGAAATAATTTCAAGTCTCAGACCCTATTTAAGAAGGAATCTCTGGGTAAACCCAAAGACAAAACAGGAGACAAAATAAGGACACCAGGGAAATTTTAGCTTTTGACTCCATAACCATAGCAAACCATAAACACAACCTGAATCCTTGCCAAGTAAATATGAAAGCCCAACTAAAGTCCTTTTACCTCCATCCTTTAGACCTAATATATCTTTTCTCATTTTCAAAAACAATTTCACAAGACATGACAAAAGGCAAAAAACAGCCTGAAGTGACAAAGCAGTAATAAGAACCAGACTCAGATATGACAAAATCATGGGGATTATCAGACCTGAAATTCAGAGTAACTATAATTAATATGCTGATGATGCTAGTAGGAAACTGTACAACATGAAAGAACAGATGGATAATATAAGTAGAACAATGGAAACTCTTAAGAAGGCAAGCCATGAACACCCAAAAATATTTTAGGGGTCCTTAACCAAGAGGTGAAAGAATAATCTCATTGCCACCCAGTCTTCCCCTTGAATACCTAGCTACAGCCTTTCCTGACCCAATAGGATCATGGACCTATAGGTGGGTAGCTTCTTTGGTGAGAGGAACTCTGCCTCCCCAAGGCAGATAAAGGAAATACAAGAGATTTACTCACTATGACTACAGATGCCTTCAATAAGAGTTGACTGAGTTCTTGTTTCCTATTTGGAGGTTCAGACGGAAGTCCTGGAGTCTGCCAACATGTCCTTATGCCAAACTGGAGAGGGAAGAGGAGAATTAGAGGGCCACAGTGCCAAAAAAGAGCCTGAACTCTCACAGATCAATAAGGCAAGGCATTTTTATGGACCCTATGACTGAAGAGGTTGGCCCATAGATGATAGATGATAGATGATAGATGATAGATGACAGATGACAGATGACAGATGATAGATAGACTGAGCCAATTTCTACTACTTTCCCCAATAAGGTGCATGGTCAGAGGAGGGTTGGGAGATGCTGAACAGAGCTGTAGCGCACTATCAAGCACTGTGCAGTAGAGCAGCCCTTCTTAAGAGCTTACACAGGAAATCCCCTTAGTTCCCTGACACAGAGGATATCAATAGTCTATCAGTGGGAGTCAGAGAAGCAGCAAAAATGAACATTAAGAACATCACCAAGGAAGTCAGCTTTTCGCAAACACAGGAAATAGTTATATATATGAGAGGGAGAGTGGAGAGGAAAGGTCTCCCAGGGAGAGATTATACCTTACTCTAAACAGCTGAAGTTGATCTTGACATTTGAGTTGAGAAACTGTGTAAATCAAATGTAAGACTGCAGTTTTAAATCAAAGTTATTTAATAACCAAAGTAATCTAGAAGTTAAGTAATCCACCCAAGATTTCATTAAGGGGCTAACAGTAGAGATCCAAGTCAATGTTGAAAATATTGACTGGAAAATGATCAATTATTTTCATATCTGTTCTTAGCAGAGAGAGGGCCATAAACTATTTAGAAATGTTATGGAATTTACTTGTACTTTGTGATGCATGTATTCTTATCTCCACTCTGAAGAATATATGAGTGAAGTCCAGGTTAGTTAAGCAACTTGCCAAGGTCCCACAGGTAGTTCATGTTTGTGAACAGCTCAGGAATGTGAACCTGAGAGCCTTAGACTTCAAAGCACAAATTGTTTCTACTGTATCCATTGCCTTCACGGGGATTAAAGTATGGAGAACTTCTAAACTGGCAGTACTCTAGTTGAAATTTATTTTGCATTGTATGAAGGATAGAACCTTAGAATTCAGTTTTTCCTTGAACTTTATAAACTCACATGACAGTTTAATAATTATATAATTTCTAAGGTTCCCAAATACCTTGTTGTCTGTCTTTTTTTAAGGAGAAACCAATTTCACACTACACTATCTCTAATTTTTTTCCCCAAATAATGTTATCAATTGTCATTCAATATCTCATATTTTAACACTACTTACTATAAAAGATCTATTAAATTTTAGGATCATTTCAGCTGCCCTCAGTACTTCCTATCCTTGGCCATTGTACAGCACTCAGTTGCAGAAGGTACAGTTTACAAGTTCCACTTATATGGCTCTTCTAGATCACTGTGACATCTACTGTTACTTACAGTCAGTTATTTCACTCTCTCTATTTTCCCTCATAACATACCATTAAGTACCTATCTTTTTTAAGCTTCTCACAAATACTCATTCAATAACACTGTTTTCCCAAACGCTAGGAAGTCAGGCCCCACTTGCTTCCCTTACTGCTCTGTCTCCCCAGTTTTCTCTCATTGGGACCATTTCCAACTCTGCTGCATGACCAGAGGATCTGATCCCCAAATATCCCTTGCTGAGTGGGAGGAGACTGAGGATTTTGCTTTTAAGAGTCCTGGTCAGCCTCTGAGGAACACATGAACATAATTTAATTTTTTTTCTTTTTTTCATAGAACTTTATTATATTCTTTAATCCAGCTAAAGTTTATTTAACTGGAAATGAGTCAATGGAGTTTCAGTAGTTGTTCTTCATTGTACCTGTTCTTCACCTTGACTTTTGATACAGGCCAGGGTTTTAAGATTCACATAAAAGTGCTCCTGCTTTACATACAGCACCTTGTTTTCTGTTCTGTTACCCCAAATGCATGAGGTTTATGATCACAAGCTCCTGCACAATCAATACTAATTGCTTTCAACTCTTTATTGAAAGAAAAAAAGAATGGCGATTACCTGTATTTTACAGCTTCTGTCATCAGTACCAACCATCCAAGATGGTTCGGTCACTAGTAATATTTTCTGGTGACTGGTCTTACAGGAGAAGAGGGAAGAGGTCTGTATGTTGAATGGGAGTGCCAGGTGTGGAAATAGGAGGCATTCTGAACCTGAGTTGAGGGCAAGTAGACTTCTCAGAATCTCAAGTTAGCCTGTTTGGTCAAAGCCAAAGTTTAGGTAAACACCAAAAAGTTAAGGAAAGAACAAACTTTCTCTGTGCTGTCCTGAATGCAGAATGTTGAATTTCATGTTGCCAATTGTAAGCCACATTAAAAAAAAATTCAATCTTGCTGATATTACTTGAGACTTGCATTTAAATTGTTCAGTTGTAGAAGCCACATATTTGAAAAGATATCCGAAATTTTAAAGAGAGCATGCTCAGTATACTGAACACATTTTTTAACAGACCACATATTTGTCATGAAAATTGCTGACAGTGAACTGACACATCATTATAAACACCTCCACAATCATGTGAAAGTGAAATGTGGGGAAAACTATGGCTTTGCTATGACTTTGAAGGCAAACCAGCCTCCGCCCCACCTCCATTGTCAACCAGCACTAGCAAATGAAAGTGATCAGCATTACTAGAAAAAAATAATTAAATATGGTTTTCAATTCCCACTGGTGTCATTTCTGAAACATTTGGCATAAGACCTGTGAGTCCTGTAGGCTATTATTTGGTTTTACCCTTCTGAAAATTACAGGGAGAAAATCACAGGCTAGTATCAGGTGTCCAAATCTTCATCTCAAAGGGTGAATCATAAAACTATTATAAAAATGCCTCGTGCTGCAGTGACAGCTGTCATCCCAAATCTGCCCAGTGCAGAGAACAGTGGCGACAGTCATTAATGACTGAAGTGTGAGGTTAGGTTGTGGCATTTACAGCATGGACAAGAAACTTTTTAAAAAGTTATTGGAAGTACAAAATCATCCTGTTGATAAAAGATAAACCAGCCTAAGGATATGAAATCATTGAAATAATTATGGAAAGCAACAATTTTTACCAGTGTGCACCAAGAATTTTTAAAACATGCAATACCTGTCTATTTATTCAGGGGCACTGACCTCTTTTCCCTTAGACTGTCAAATTAAAAATGACAACAGCCAACACAACAATAACCATCTGGTGTAAATAAATCAAAATTATCCCTATTTTTTGTCAGATTGGCAAAAATATATTTTTGTTGTGCCCCAGAATTTTAGTAATTAGGTTATGTGTGCCATGAGATGAAAAAAGTTGAAATCGCTGATGTAAAGTATTGTATGAGTAAGATAGGTTTGTATAGACAGCTCTATATATTTTCTTACTGTTACTTTTGTTGTTGGCAAATCTGTCCTTATATGTTGGTATAGAAAATGTACAAAAATGTTATGACAAACACATAAAAACATCCACAGAATTCTGGAGCAGAGCAATCTATTTTATAGGAAAGCAAACTGAGGTTCAGAGAGAAGGTAACTTTCTATCTTGCATTCATTTCTACAGCCAATTATGCCAAAGGAAGTATGAGAACTTATAAGCTTTAAACGTTTTGTTTGGTAGTGTGTCATTATTTTAATAACTGAAGAAAAAAAAACAAAACAAAACTCTGAGACTTAAATGATTTTGTTCTTAGGTTTTGCTTCACTAATTTCTATTATGTTAATCTTTACCTGAAAATGTTTGGTGTCCCTTGAATTATGTCAGAAAACCCAGAATTCTATTGATAGTATTCTGGTTTGTGAGGCCAAAAATGTATAAAACTATAAAACTAGATCTCCAAATAGACTCCCATTAAGTCAATCACAAAGATAAATGAAACAGGAATTAGGGGAAGCCTCTTGTATCAAAGTGAATCCATGGAATGCCATGGAATAGAAAAAAATTATGTAGAATATCATGGAGAAAAATACCAGCAAAATATCATTGAGTAAAAGGACAAAGAGCATCAGGCTCCCTATCTTCCTGCCCCACCCCAATGACACCCTGAAAATGCTTCCTCATTTTCCCAATGCTTTGGGATATTATTCAGAGCTACAATGTTCACTGAAGTTCTGCACTAATTTATTTTTCCCAACCACTATGTTAGACCCTTTTGGAAAACACAGCTGATCATAGCACTCACCCTTCATATCTTGGTCAGGCTGTTTATCCAACATCTTCAAAGAAAGCAGGAGAGTTGAAACCAATCATAGCCTTGTGATGACACAGAAAAGAAAAGTAAAGAAATCTCTTGGATCTAAAATTTCTGCGCATAAATAGATGTCCTCATTCTTTCATCTTTTTCCCCTTCTAAAAACTTAGTTTGTATTCAATCTGTAGATATTTTTTTTAGATCATATGTTGTCAGTGCACCATAACAACAAACAAAAGACAACAAAAATAAAATGAAACAACTTTTTAATCTACAATATGATCTTTGAATTAATCCATTTGAACATGAGAGATGTGAGATCTGATTCCACAGAGTGTATTAAAATAAACTTTCCTAGCAAATATGTTTGTTCAATTTGATTTTGAAGAATAATTGGTTAATGAGAGAATGATTACTTTGTTCAGACATGATTACTCAAAAAAATGTTTCATCCATATGTTGCTGAATAATGGGAAATTCTCCAGTGACGGGGGGACAATGATTAGAAGAAATAAGATAGCTCAAGAAAATATTCCCCAATGTGTTACTAAATTTTTTTTAAATGGGCCAACTCTAAGTATAGAGTTTCTTTGTATAAGCCTGGAAGCTCAAAATGCCTAAGAGGATGAAAATGTTTGTTGAAAAAGGACTCAGTAGGTTTCTTTGTCTTTTGAAGCAAAGAACAACGGGTTCTTCTGATACATTATGTGACCATAATAGTATTTGCTATCCTAGCATCCTTTTTGTAGCTAACGTTATTCAGATTGTGACATTTAAAGACTAAGCCATATATTGATACTTTTCAAAATATTCACCAGCACTTTTGGTTAAAGCCTCTTCACAAGAAATGGCCACATGACAACTGACCACTTAGTTCTCTTAGTTCTCTTTTGAGCAGGGGATAAAGGAAACTGGATGTTCACCAGTTCTATGTTTAATTGCAAAGGTCTGAGGTGGAAAAGTGGCCAGTTAACACATTCTATATTTCTCAAAAACTAATGAAAGTCAAATAGAAAAACAGTAAGTTTGTCTCAATATATCTGTCCATCTCAGTTGCTAAATACCAGGATACATTACTCTCATGTAAAGAATAGAATTTGCCCTTTGAAGGTTAACTCATCTGTACTCCCTAACTACATAAATCATAGATAAAACTCCAGTTTTAGTTTCACACAAGTAAAGAAATACCAAATTAATTAACTCTATTTTATATCTAAATTTTTTCTGAAAATGAATAATCCATAATTTTTAAGTTAAAGGCATATTTCATTCTTTTAATTATGCTGATGAGCAACAAATGAGCAGGGGCTCAGCAATGAGCAGGCCCTCTATAAAGAGGGTTGAAAGTTATATTCATATAAAACTGGTGCTCTAGGACTCCATAAGAAAACTTAAAAAGAAGAAGATAGGAGGTTGAACCCAGGAGAATTCCAATATTTAAGATGAGCAAGGAAAAAAAAAGTGAAATTGACAAGTAGAGAAGCAAAGGGGAAAAAGAGGATAAACAGAAAACAACATACCTTATTTCCACTGTCCCCCGGTACTAAGAGAAATGAGAATGTAGAAAGAAAGGAGACTGAAGAAGATCAGCCAAGAGAAGAGGTCACACAGAAAAAATGCTGAAAAGAAGCCATTGAATCTGGTAACTTGGAAGTTAATAGTGTTATCACCATCAAAATGTAAGGGGTGGTTTTAAAACATGACACCCTAATTCTTTGACACTTCTCCCATCGAATGTTGAGATCTATGCTCCCTCGAATTTGTCTGTGCTCTGTGACCTATTGACCAATAGAACATGGCAGTATCCAAATTCTGTTGGCCTTATGAAACTGGTAGCTCCATTTCCTGTCTCATGGTATGGATCCCCGGTGGCCCAGTGGCTATTTTCAGTGCTTTCATCTTCTGTCTCATGGATGCCTATTTTTGGCACCCAGGCATCATGCTGTAAGTCATCTAAGAAGCCCATGGAATGTTAAGCTCCAACTTCCAGACTATATGGAAACCTTGATTCTTCCACCCCCACTCTAGCCACCCCAGCTGACCCCATGGAAAAGAGATGAGATATTCCTACATAGGTCTCCCCAAACCACAAGTTCATGAATAAATAAAATAAATGACTGTTGTTTTAAGACAGAAGGTTTTTTGGAGGTTTGTTGTGTAGCAATAGAAACTGGAAAGGCTAGTGACAAAATGATATATAACATCTTTTTAAGTAGGTTGAAAATTAAGGGAAGGAGTTAAATAGGACAACAGTTTGAAGGAAAGCAGGATGAAGGCGAAGGTTTGTAAGGACTTAAGAACCTTGAGAAGAAGAAGAAGATATGGGAGCGGGAAAAACTAAGTACACAGTACAGAGTTTCTATTATTCAGTCAATACAGTGGGAGGGGATGGAATCTAGAGCACAGGTGGTATGTTTATCCTGGGAAAGACTGGGGATAAACTTCCTCTCATAAAGAAAACTATAGTGATATGTAACTGACAAATTTTCAAAGAAGAAACCCTAGCAGGTAACCTACTATATTGCAAGTATTCACAGAGGGGGAAAAAAACTATATCATATATATATATATATATATATATATATATATATATATATATATATATATAATTTATTCTGTGTATTTTAAATTCATGCATAAAAATTCTCAGTCATAGAAAAAAGAAAAGAAAATGTATCATAATTTTAAGTAGTTGTAAAGAGAGAGGATCTTCTCTTTTAGATCCCAAGGGTATGGGGCATATATATATTCTATTTCTTTCTCTCCACTTTCCAACCCCAGTCTGTAGATGGGAGGAAAGAAACAATGGAATATATAGAGTAGCACAGAGTAGAATAACTAAGAGAATGATATAAAAATGTATGCAGGTTAATATTGATTTATGGAAATAATCTTACAAAAACAGATGCCACCCTTTGAGAAAGACTGGACATAAATGGGCACATTTTCATTACTATACAAATGAGATTTTCTGGAGGTATCAAGAAATAAAGTAATTATAGTTTTAAATGATTAGTGACCTTGACACTCAAAGAGGATTATTAGCAACAAAGTCAAAAAAGTAAAAGCCTTCAGAAAATCCAAACTCTATGCACAAAGTGAGAACTTCCTCCAAACTCTCAGTTCTTAGCAAGTCAAAAAAGAAGGAGTAAAGGACAGTTCAACACTCCTAAAAGAAAGGCTGGCAAGCCACAGCTTATAGGTCGAATCTGGTGAACTACCTGTTTTTAATATGGCCCATAAGCTAAGAATATTTTAATATTTTAAATTATGGAAAAAATAATTCAATAAAAAGAAAAAATAATATTTCATGGCATTTGAGAATTATAAGAAATTTACATTTCAGTTTAAATACATAAACTTTAATGGTGCAGTCTTACCCAATTTTTCATCTACATCTGCTTTTTTCTTTAATCAGCAGAACTGAGTAGTTGCAAAAGACTATATATCCTGGGAGCCTAAAATATTTATTGCTTCCTATTCCTGTGTGAAATACTGTGGCAGTCCCTGAACCAGAAGATTTTTTATTTTATTTTATTTTATTTTTACTTTAAAAGAGATTGATTTTCTTATTATCTGTTCCCATGGAATCAAATCTGATTGATACAGATCTGCATTAAAAATCGAAGTTGTTTTTTTGTTTTTTTGTTTAGAAAAAATAAAATGGTAGTTTGGGGGCAGGCAGTTATTGATTTCTTTCTGAAAACGCTTGGACAAGACAAGGTAGTTTGTATCTACCACTGGGTTGTTATGTCTTCAACAGTTGCACAGGCTGCAAGCATATGCTCTTAGAGTAAACATTTTTTTATCCATTTCACAAGTAGTAATTGAGAATTGTCCTGGGCACTGGGAGTGTGGCAGGTAAAAGAGCGAAGTGCCTGTCCTCACGGAGGTTACATATGTTCTTATAAAGGGAGACAAACAATAAAAAAGTCAACAACTGAACCAGTTAAATTGAGATTGTGATAAGCAATAAGTAGGGAGCGAGAGTGACTTGGCTGGATAGGGGAGCTTATGAAGACAGGAAGGGGCCCTTTGAGGAAGTGATCCTTGAGTTGAAGCCTGGAGGATACAAGAAATCGGTTATGCACGAAGCCCAGGAAGGTGTGCCAGGCAATGGGGACAGTAAACACAAGGCCTGCGGGCCCAGAGAGCTTGGGACTGAGATACAGTGTACAGTGAGGCAGGGAAGGGATAAGGAAAGAAGGTTAGGAGAGATAAGAGAAGTGAATTGGGACAGACCTTGATTCAGTATATTTACATTATGGTGAGAAGTATACATTTTATTCTAAGCATGATGGGAAACAACTGAAAAACTTTTAAATAGAATGGGGTAAGGAAGATTACTATTTTTTCAAGACATCAATGTTTGTACATTGATCCTATGGTTACAAGAATGGAAGTAGACAGATTATGGGGGGCTACTACGGAAATGTAGGCAAGAAATGACAGAGAATGGGACAATGCACATGATGAGAAGTGAAAAAATGTGAGTTATCTTTTGAAGGGAAAGCAGGAAGTCTTGGATGCAAGATATAAAAAGAAAAAAAAAGTTGAATTAGCATGAATCAATGTTTTGAAAATTATTTCAAGCCTGTTCGTCACAAGCCAATATATTGAGGTAAAAGTCAAGAAAGGACCGGGGCAAGTTGAACCCAGGCAGGAAGTTGAGCCCAGTTCAACTGCCTGGAAGTTGTTTCCAGGCAGTTGAGCCTGGAAACATTAAAGCTAGAGAATGAAGGTGTAAGTGCTTTAAAAGGATTGGCAAGGACCTCAGCATAGGAAAGGGAACCAGAGCAGATGCTGTGGAATAAAGCCTACAGCCAGAGGGGTAACCACACACATATACACAAACACAAAACACCGTCAGTAGCACAAGATAATGAAAGAACACTGTGTAACACCTTAAAGTAAAAAAAGTAAAAGCAAACAGTTTGGGTTTAAGGAGACACCCAAATAAGAAAAGCACCCATCAGACATTTGCTTTTTGTTTTGTTCCACAGAGGAAAGCCCCAGGATCCACGACATGGGAACAAGAATTTGAGTCATTGATCACTAGTGGATACCAGCTAATGTTCCATCATATTACATGAAAAAGCAAGAACATTTTAGATACATTTATTTACTGATAACAAAGTTCAATTTGCAAGCAAGAGGTTGGAAGGACAATAAGCCAGTCTAGCACAATGAAAATACTTTTCAAAGTTGAGCTCCTGCCTTGGCCCTGGGGCTGCCCTCAAGCCTGCATCCTGATGTCCTGATTAAGACCTTTATGTAAGTTTTACAACTTCTCTGAAGTTTAGGAGGGGCTGAGATTTGAAAATAAAACCATTTTCTATGTAACTTTGTTTCAGGATTTCTTGAACTCATGCTACATATATTATTCTATAAATTTGAAAAATTTTAAAGGAAAACCAAGGGTTTTACTTGTGTAAAGTGGCCATGAATGAAAATAAAAAGGCCCTGAAAGCCTAATCATATAGTTTCCTCTTAAGGCAGGCAAGGGAAGTAAAGTTGAGTGGTTATGTGACTTGCCTGAGATCACAGACACAGGGGCACACCCAGCACCTAAATCCAAGTTTTTTCTTTTTGCTTAACAGTTGTATTTGATAACATGATCAGAAAAAGGAACTACCAGCCAGAGTAGATCTTTTGTGACAGAGACAGCTTGGAACAAACATGGTAAGAAGAATCTGACTCAGATGAGAGCCTAGATTAAGAAACCAACATCTCAGGTACATTTCACACTGTACACACCTTCAGGGAGAAAGGAAATGAGTAAATTAGAATGAAAATATTTAAATAAAATATTTAATAATTTTTGTAAATTTCTTAAACTATTTCTATCCACATGTATATCCACAGCTATGGGTGCTCCCTCTTTCACATGGTTTTACATTTTTTGTACTTTACCTATATAATTAAAGGGCTGGAAAATGTTTTTCCCAAGGTGATTAGTTTTAAAGTTCTACATGGTAAAATCATGACAATCTTTATTTTATTCACATCTTTTTTCTACCCATTCCCATCACAGTATGACAAGCAAAAATCTTGTATTGCAACACCTTTTTTTTTGGTATAGATATATGCTTGATATTCTGTTTGTAGTGAAAAAGCTTAAAATGCTACTTTCTTCTCTTCATTTAGAAGCAATCGCTCTCTCGCTGAGCTCTCACTATAGGCAACCAATCTCCAGAATTACACCACATCGACTGTGAAAAAAAAAATGCACGCATTGTTTCTTTTTTTTGTAAACAAAGTAAAATCCCCAGGTATTTAGCTTTCAAAGAGTCAGATATAAAATCAGCAAATAAAGCATCTGTTCCTCACTATTATTTTATAATCACATTAATTGGCAGATGTCTTTAGGTAACAGAGAAAAGCACATCAACCATTACCTGTATTTCCAGGGGTTATGCCTGGGACCACTGGATATTTGTCACATACCTAAAAGATCATCTCAGCAGGGGACAAGGTTACACTGGACTCACAGGGCAACCACCTTTCTCCCTATGCACAATCTTATGGCAGAAGGGACTCTACCCACTGAAAGCAAGATACAAGGTGCCCTATTATGTCCCATTGTGGAGAAACTTACCCTCACTGTTGCCAGGTTTGGTTTTCAATTATCATGTAGTTTGCACAAAAGCACTGTGCCAATTCAATTACTGCCTGATTAATGGAGTGTTTCAGGTTTATTTCAGGTGTCTAGCTATCTATTAATTAGCATATTGGGGCCTATACTCTACTGTTTTGTCCTGATATGCTTTGAAAAGTCCCCAGTGCAATTAAAAAACTCTAATATGCTTTAAATAGTTATTTGAGAAAACACATCCAGACTTTCTGAAACTCCTCAGGGATATTTTAAGCACATCCAGATTTATTATAAGGCATCTAAAATTCCTTTAAAAACACACTCTCTTTTTTTTCCTTTACTAGGTTCTGGAGTTTATTTGTACCAGATGAGCAGTCTGTGTTGGGCACTACAGCTTCTCATTCCTGGATTTGAGGAAAGAGGCTCCTCAGAGAAGACCAAGTTTGAGAATATCACTGAGTGATTTATTTCCATAGTATCTTCTCCAGTTTGCTTTCAGTTGTAAACCCCCTAAGGAACTGAAGCTAACATTGAGTCACTCAAGGCATCAAGATGAGTTCTGTCAGGATTCAAGAAAAAGAAAAAATGATTAGACTGAGTGGTGAACAATACAGAATTTCTTTGGTCTTTTAATTTTTTGGTTGAAAATTGTCATTAAGACTAAATGACTCTTAGTGGGTAAATAAAGATCCTCTTTTTAGTAGCTGATATGTTTGCCACTTTTATGTCAGATGGGGTAGAAAAAAATATAGACTCCAACATTAGTATTTTCAAATGCTACCAGTAAGTTAAAGATGATGAAGGTAGTAAGTAGACCCATTTGTTTGCAATGGAGGATTCATGCAAAAGGTGGATGGGAAATTAGACTGGAATAGAAAAATGGGTCTGCATTGTTAGCATCCAGGTTAACAGTATGACACATCTTTGGCATCAAGAAACACTGACAGTATCATTATATTGTAATTATGAACAATAAGTATGTAGGTAACATACTAAGTAATATGTGAACATCAAATATTTGTAATATATGTAATATATGTAATGCACATATAACTATATATGTATATATTAAATATGAATAATACTTTACTCAATAAGCGAGAAAACCAAGAGTTAGAGAGAACATAAAGAGACCATGGTCAGTTAGCATTTCATTGCAAATTCAACAACGATGTGATGGAACATAAACAACACTGATGGCAGGGGCCGACTTTCCACTTAAGAGACAACATATTAAGATGCTGACCAACAGCTATGTCACTTACCATTCATAACCTTGGTGTTTACAACAACAAGATGGGAAAGATAGCTTGAAAACCTGAATACTTTGTAAAAATAATGGAATGTTTGCCAACAGTGTCCTTCTTGACAGAAATTTTCCTACATCACGTGCATCCTGTAAGGCACAAATATTTCATGGTAATAATTTTAACATCACCCACACTCAGCAGATCTTCAATTACTTTTTGAAGTGAATAAAATATTCAACACCAACAGCCCAGTGGGTATATATTCTAACTGAATCCAGCACCAGATAGAATAAATACAACACAGTTATACAGATATGGTTCTCTCTATACGATCAGTCCTCACAGTGGATAACCTAGCTATACCTGTGACAAGAATGCACACAAAAGGCAGTAGTAATGCAGATAGAATAACACCCATATATTGTTGAGTTTTCCAGAAGTATTGTGTCTCTGAATATTTACAAGAGACATAGGTAAAGTGGTCACCTGTCTCCCCCACAAAAAAACAATACTTCTTTTGTGCATTTATTCATTCATTCATTCCTGTGTTCATACTTGTTCCAGTACTGTTGTCAGCTGGCATGGTGTTTTGTCACTCTTCATCCTATATCCCTGAAAGTATATCAACATAAATCATTATCCTGCAAAATCCTGCAAAATTTCAACCATTTGTTTTCAGAAATCTGCTTATATCATAAGGTATGGGAGGACAGGTAGAAAAAATGAATAAGAAACTTTATTTTCTATAATTCAGAGCATATTGTTCCTGTTAAAAAATTCTTCTTTCCCCAAAATGCTTATTTACTACAAAAAGAGAAATACATATTCCAGAAACCATCTACTTTTCCTGCAGAAAACTTCAGGATATGCTATGCCAAGTTTGTAGTTATTTGCATCTATAAAATGCTACCTTGGAGTAAGAAAAAGAAAATGTGTCCTAAGAAAAACAGTAGGACTATCAAATGTAAATTTTATAGAAGAGGAAGTAAAGTTTAGGTCCATAATTTTGAATAATACTTCCTGCCAGGTATTAGTATTGTTAGTTTTTCTTGGTTAAAAATCAATCACTAGCTGTCCCACTAGAATGGTGAGTGAGTTTCTCTGGTTCAGTCCACTGGGAATGATGACATAAAGCATTTGCTACTAGGCAGTGAAGTGAAAGCAAGTTCAAATGCTTAACATGGTAAGTGGTGAAGGATGTAGAGTTAACTAAATCATACACACTGTAGGCTTCAGGGCAGTGGAGCCCACATAACTTCATGATTCCCAGAAGAGTGCATTAGCAGAAGTTAGAAAACAAGACCACAGGATCTTTGGAGATGAGTGCAGAACTTAACAACACTAGGGTAATAAGTCAAAAGTTAGTCTTTCCAGCTCTGGAAAATTGCTTCTTTATTTCATCCTCCATGCTCTGATATATGGCATGAATATTTACATAGTTGAAGTTAAACATATTAGGATCACTAAATATCATGAACAATTTTTCAAATCCAGTGTGCAAACCTCCAAAATATTTTCCAATATGAACTTTTAAAGTTGTATACCATAAGAAAAATTTATTCCATATGCTTCACAGCTAATTGTGAATAAACATGTGCCTGACATTCCACAAAATACACATTTTTCTCACTCCCAAATTTTAAAGAAGGGAAAGGTCTTCTGAGAAAGTTGGAAAGTATTGAAAAATGACTTAAAGATGTTCAAAAGTTATAAAGCAAACTTTATGTGATTTGAAAAATATTTGCCTGGTATTTAACCCATTGTTTTTACAGAGAGTTTTCATTTTTAAAACATGTTTTTCTAATAAATGAAAGCAAGATCTATGCAAACAAATAGGGAACTTGGTTAAAATAATATGGCTAGAACCATCAGGAAAATAATGAGAATTTCAGCAATGTACAGGAAACAATCTAACCAGTAAATGAATTTGACTTTTGAAGTTTTATTTTTGTTCCAAATTTTTATAAATCTTTTGCAAAATTTATTTCAAAGCAGAATATTGAACTATTTCAATTTTAGTCAACACCCTTGCTAAACCTTTCTTAAATATTTTTCTCTAAAATAATATTTTAAAACATTTAGATGTTACTACGGACTTCAACAGTGTTTATAATTATTTTGTTAATGTCATTTTGAAAGCAACTTGCAGTCAGTTATGTCACACACAATATATATCTCCTCATGAACTAAGGTTTCTTATGTTATGTTGTATGCTTAGTAAAAGTTAATTTGAAAGACATTAAGATACTCAGCCAAACTGTTTAACAAATTTAAAAATTATAATTAGATTAAAACTCATATTCCGTTATCCCCAATGTAGAAAATATAAACTTTATGTTCATGTTCTGTTTTGAATCATTGTTAGGAATTTTAACCTATACATTTTTATAGGTCATTTAAAAATATTTTACTAGGTAAACTAAAACAAATATTTTTTAAAATCCCAGACTTCCTGTGAAATTTAACTCATCATTAGCATAAAACTTAACATGCGTTGTTTGCACTACATGCTAAGCTTCAGCCCAGAGGAGATGTTTATGGTTCAGACCTAAAACCTCAGAAATATAAATGTGAAGACAGGCTTAACTGTAGTATTGCAAAAACAATGTTGTAACTTTATATGTTAATCTATCAATACATAGCCTGTGAAAACATATGTTTATAGACAGGGAGAAGAGGATATATACAACTGTAGAGATAAAATTCTTATATCTAATTTGATGCTCTATAATTTCTATCAATTTAGGAATGTTTTGTTTTATGTTATGATTTCATTTGAAGTTGACATAATGCAACTTGTGCTTATTTGCAAAGGCCTGATCACTGTCATTCCCAAACCAGGGGCTGCCATCCTGCTCTAAAGATGGGCAGAAACTTCACCAGCTGGGACCACGGCAGTCAGCACTAACAATCGGAACATGCTACAATGGGAATTTTGGGGGGTGTTCTGGCAGGCAGCACAGGTATGCATTCAATTTTATGAGCACTTCTAGCTTATTGAATTTCTAAATTTGGCCCTTAAAGTTGAGCAGAAAATTTGTGACAATAGGAACATAAAATGTTGCTTTAACAGTCTTCCTCTGCCCCACCAAAGAAGCCCGGTTTATTTGCTAATGATTAGGAAACTAAAACAAAATTCATGGACAAACAAGGCAATTCATTTTGTGAAGAAGACTCCTGTGCAAAAGGCATTGCGCTGTTGATAGTAAAGTCCCCAGCTCATGATTCTCAGTCAAAGATATCATTAAACAAGATCTGAGGCGTGTTTACTCCTTTTCTTATATTGCTCAAGTTACAACAATATTTTGCAAAATACTTAGGTGAACTATGCTATGAAATTAGCACATGGTTTTTAATTTTTATTTTGGATACTAATGCATTTCCAAATTTCATTTACTAATGTGACAGATGAGTTTGGAGAAGGTTTAAAATACTAATTCCAATGTTGATAGGTGAATACAGAATGAAAAATTATTTTATTAAAAGTTAGTATTGAGAGAGGAAGATCATGGAGGAGTGAATGGAAATCACTCCGACATCTCCCCAGGACCAATCTGGAATTGCAACAAAACGGTGGAGAAATCACCAGGAACAAACAAACAACTGAATATCGAGAGAGAGGCCATATAACCTCGGAGAGAAAGAAGAATCAGTTCAGCACAACCTGACGGGTAAAGGAGTGCAGTGGAGAGAAGACAGGCAGGGCACCCTCAGGTGGTAGCAACAGAGAGACATTTAAGTGGCCAGTTGGATCCACCTGAGAAGAGTGGGAACTAAACCATAAGCAGGGATACGCAACCTACAGCACCAGAGCCCGAAAAGTACACAGATAACAGCCAGCTGAGAAAAGTAGTAGGTCTGCTCCCTGACAGAGACAAGTGGCTAGAGACTGAAAGAGCCATTTAAAGGACCAATGCATAAATTTTCATCTGTAGCCACTTACCATGGGCTCTGGCAAAGGAAGGGGCAGAGTGGGCAAGGGACATCTGAGAGACTGGGGATGGAGACTTTGGGAAGAGAACTGAGAGAGTACCCACAAGGATCTCAGTGCTGAGTCTTCCCCCACATGGCAGCAGCCATCTTGCTCACACAGAACACTTCCCTCCAAGGAGCGGCAGCAGCCTGAGGGAAACATTAGCCCAAACCCCAGGAGGGATTTGGCCCCACCAAGCCTGACTGCTGAGCACAGAGTGACTAGATTAACAACTGAAGCAGATAGCCATAGACAGTAGATCACGGGAAGACTCAAAAAGATTGCCTAAGGTCAGGCGGGGTCAACATCTGACATCACTAGAGGAGGATCCAGAAAGAAGAAAAAACAGCAGTAAATACTAGAG